>JAWNLI010000490.1:600000-777500 GCA_035042405.1 Drosophila demipolita | reverse complement strand
TCGTTGGCGTCTTCTATGTTGCTGTTGTTGCTGTTGTTGCTGCCGGTAATGATCTTTAACCAAGCGTAACGTTCGCTTTCAGTGCGTCTACATCTGCGCCGTCATCACACATCACCATCGCCATCGCCATCGCCACCAACATTAACATCATCATCATCATAATGATCTTCCAGCCAAACATTAACTTTGCTGCTCCTCCATTTCCCATCCCCATTCCCATTCCCGTTTTCATTCGTTTCTTGGCTGTAACTCTTTGTAAATGGCTGGCTACCAAGTCAGCGCCAAGCTTCCCTATCCGCTGCAACAGATGCAGCCACAGCAACAGACACAAATGAAGATGCAGATAGAGACACAGATACAGATGCAGATGCAGATATGCTGATACGACTGGGTTGTGTGTGTGTGTGTGTGTGTGTGTGTGTATGCAACATTAATGATCAACCAGGCAGTGAGTCTGCTTAGACCTTGATTTTCTTCACGATGTTGCCTCCTCCTCAGACCCGTAGGTAGATGGCTGGGGAATTGGTTTTTGTGCAACGTCTGCCCCTGAGTTGCAATCAAATTCAAAATGGGGCATTCAAGTGAGGAAATCATAAAGTTGCTGGCCACTCGCAGCTGAAATAAGCAGAGGCAGCAGAAGAGCAAAAAATATATAATAAGAACACTGAGAAATTGACTTGTCAATAGAGTTAATTGTCTTCTTCTTCCTCAAACTCTTCTTCATCTTTTTTGCGGTTTTGTTTTTTTTTTTTTTTTGGTAATTTGTGCAAATTTTATAATAATCTCAGAACTCTATTGAAAAACATTGACATAAATACACTTCAACTAAAAATATAGTGTGTTTTTTATTATATTCAATTAAGTTTAAATTCTTAACAATTTAGTGGTAAAAATTAATTATAAATTTATTTAAATTGGGAAACATTTTCTTAAGCGGAACCGTAACATATCCATTTAATTTCACAGTCGGAACTAGGTTTTTTTTTCAAGATACCGCAACTGATATTATTAATCCATATCGTACCGTAATAAAACTGAAAACAGCTATTGAAAATGTAATCGAAATAAGATTTGGTATAGATTTGACAATATTATGGAAATTCATAAATATACAGTTGCGGTCAAAATAATAGTAGTGCTTATTCTCGAAGAATATGCATCATTTTACGAATAATTCAATTCAATTCAATTCAAAACAAAAAATGTTTGGTTTCTCTCTTTCAAATGATCTAAAAAAAAAAAAAAAAAAAAATGGAACGATCGAAATATAACTATGCACCATAACTTGGCTTTACGAATAATATTTAGCCGTACTATTATTCAACTACTATTATAAGTAGATATTTAAATAAAAATATATATATACTTATATTATAAAAATTATATGCTAAAAATTATATGCTTTAAATAAAAGTTATAATTTTTATTAACTAAATTTTAGTTGTGTCGTATAAAATGAAAATGTTAAAAGAATTTGTTCTGATTTATTTTTTGAAGTGTAGGAAATGAGTCAGACGATGGATTTTTGTTTAAATCGCTGTCTGGAATTTTTCACAGAATTTCGCAGGCACACAATGGCAAATTAAGAGCTACACAAGGCAGACCAAAAGATACAGATACACATATGTATATATACGTATATATATATATATATATATATATATATATATATATATATGTATATATATATATATATGTGCAGAGTGACGGATGCAGATGCGGATACGTTGGCAAAATGCAAATGCAGAGATGACCGCCAAGTTGTGTCCACGGCAAAGCTACTCCGTCTGGACATCACTGAGCAGTATGTCGTGGGAAAAGTGTGCTGGCGTAGTGTGGAGGGGGGGGGGGGGAGGGGGGTTGGGATAGCGTGTGAAAAACAATTGCCAAGCGATACACTCCAGAGTATTATTTGATTAGGCAGCTCATCTGCATAGCTGAAGATCGCTGGTCATCTTACAGCTCCTCCTTCGCCCAGCGCCATCATACAAACAAGACCAAGCCAAGAGAGCGTGAGAGAGAGAGTGATAGAGAGAGAGGGGGGGTGACAGTGTGTGCGAGAGAAAGAGACAGACAGACAGGGAGAGAGAGTGTGCTGTGCTGTGCTGTGCTGCTATAAATAGCTTTTGTGACTTGCCTTGATCTCTGCTCAAACTGCGTGTATCTTCAGCCATTCCCATAACAGCAGCAGATACACACACACACACACATTTGCAGATACTTTGTGTGTGTGTGTGTAATGGAGGCGTTGAAATCTCAGCAACAAACAGAACAGCTACTGCTTGCCTGCCTTGCTGCTGATGATCAGCACAATCAGCGCCACAGCAGCGCACAGCCACCAGACACACACACACACACAATATGTTTTATCTGTGTGCGTTTGTGTGTGCGCGCGCTTCTCGTTCACCCATAAGTGCTTCATTAATCTCTGTCAGCGCCGCTGCTTCGGTTTCTCCTCTGCCCCAACCAAAACTGGCCCCACCAAATGCTTTTTCGTTTCTTTTTGCTCTTTGTATCTGTATCTGTAGATGAATGTATCTGTATCTGTATCTGTATCTGTATTTGTATCTGTACGTTTAACAGTGTTGGTGCTGTGCTGTGGCCTCTGTTTGGTTGGCTTTGATTTTATGCTGCTTTTACTAATGCTGCTCCCCAGCACCCCAACATTGCCACTTCATTGGACTTCATCTTGGAATGGCTTTCGCTCGACTCTTGACTCTTCACTCTTGAGTCACGAGTCGTGACTTGCGTCTGTTTTATTAGGCTCCATTTTTTATCTTCGATGTGATTGGTTTCACACACACAACACACAACACACACACACACAGCACACACACACACAGCACACAACAACATTGCATTATGGCTGAGCGTTGATTTAGCTTAATTCAATTCACACATTTTCAGACATATTTATTTGGTTTCTTTCATTAAATAATATGTGGCATCATATGTTGCAAGTTAGAAGAATGTAATTGTTTATTAAGATATTGATTACTCGATTATTGGATACGGCTCGGTAGTTTTATTATTAATAAATACCGCAACAGTTGCAGTTGAAAACTGAATCAGAGCAAAAATATTTTTAAATCATATTTGTATATTTTGGTTTAGATTACACTAACATGTGGTAAGAAAAATTCTAGAGTAGGTAATGGAAATTAAGTATTGTTTTTAGTTTTCATAAATAATAAAATATTTATTTTTACATTTTTTAAATTGAAATTCAATAATGTTGGATCTTCAGGCAACATTTTATACATATATAATTCATACTCTATATATATAAATATATATATAATTTTTAATATTGTCTGGCATTATAGTTTGTATGGAACAATATGCTATAAAATGGTTTCGGATTGGTAGAGTTCATTAGAATGTAAGATAAAAATTAGTTGTCAGACATTTAATGGTATAGCATTATACAGACGATTTGTATATATAGTATATATGCACTGAATCAAATAATTCAGATGCGGTTCAACCAACCCTGATGCGAGGCAAAGACTGCTTCCAGTCTAGGGATTAGTGAGAAACTGGCTCTACGCCTAAACCGATTGCAGAGATAGCAAAGTGCATTAATCAAATGAGGGTCAGGGGAATGAAACACTGGCTATTGCTATTGTACATACTTATGCATACATATGTATGTACATACAGACGTATGAGGACTGACTCATGTCGCGGAGCACATTCATCTTGGAGGCAAGCAGGCCTTTCGCCCTCTGCCTCCTGGCTCTCGTCACGTTTGGATGCACAGCGACCAAAGCACAAGACACATTCATGGCCAGCTGGGGCAGGGGTTGGTGGAGTGAGGTATGCGTGCGCTTTTTATTTTGTTTTTCTTTCATATATTTTTTGTTTTTTTTTTTTTTTTTTTATTATTATCGCGTGCTACGCTGAAAATCAATATTCAAACATTAATAGTTGGAATAAGCCTCAGCAAGCCAGATGCTGCTGCCTCTGCCGCTGTTGTTGTCACTGGACTGGGAGGTGTTGCATGCCACACCCAGCAACGAACATAGTCCAGGCGAGTGTCAATGACACACCTTGGACAAACACACACACACACACACACACACAAGCACAACGGCGTTGGCAAGGAAGCAACTTTCCGACTTTTCCAAGCTTACGCGACCATGAATAATCCTCAAAATAATAAAAACGTTGCCACAAGAGGGGGCAGCAGAAAAGTAAATTCAATGTTGAGCTTACAATTGGAGTGTGGAGTGCATCGTAACACCAACACCAGCACAAACACACACACACACACACATACATACTCGGGGGTCCCTGTCCCTGTGCACAAACAAAGCACCATAAAAAAAAGCCACGCACATTTGCAACCCCCTCAATTTCCATACACAAGCTGCTAATGGAAGCTCAACTTACCTGAGTGTGCCTGTATGTGTGTGTGTGTGTGTGTGTGTGTGTGTGTTTGTGTCTGTGTCTACACTATCTTTAAAATCAGCTAATGAGAACCAACAGCAGCTTCAACGGAGATGGTAAAAAATATTGGCAAAAGTATTTCAAAACTTGATTCGAGTCAGAATAAATGAACTTAATTCAAGTTTATACATATTTATTTGTACTCTTTAGCTCGGCTCAATTGCTATTAATTCCTTTATTAAGTTTTTTTGGTTTTCTTATCAGTTTTTTTTAATATATTTTCTTATAGTTTATCATTTTCCATCTGACTGACTTTTATCGATTTGCCATTAAATTAGTTTTATGTTCGTGTCACGTGAGGGAAAATACAAGGAAAATCGGCCATACGGTTCAGCACTATTCCAGAGTTGAGCTCTGCCAACGTCCAAAGTCCTCGCCCATCAACGGAGAAACAGTTGGGGCCGCTGATTATCTGTCTGAGGACATGAACATGGACATGCTCATTAGGCGAATCCTTGGAGAGTGCTAGCCAAACATACACATACACGCACACACACATAACACACGCACACACACACACGCACACACACACACACACACACACACGCACACACACACACATTATGGCAATGACGCTTTATGATGGGACTTTTGGCCATATGAATAATGATGATTGTCTCTGCCCCTTGGCCTTTTCGAGTGGGGGGGGGAGTGGGGCCAGAAGAGAGGCGGCTTGTCAAGGCTCTTGGGCTGCAGTGTACAGACCCCTAATTTAGATATAATTAGATATGTACACTCAACGTATAAATTGAGTTCTTTAATCGTAAAAAAAACAAAAAAAAAAAAAAAAAGTTGTAAAAAAAAAAAACCAAAGTAAAACTAAAATTTGAAGTGCAACAATGCCAATAAACTTGCTTATCGCTTGAGTCAAGTGACAGGCTTTTTTCTGCGAGTGTACTCACATATATGCGACAGTATTGTATACCCCAAAAAGTTTGACTGACATGAGTTACGTCCTGCCATTTCCCATTTGCCATTTGCCATTTGGCTGCATTCTCCGTTCTGCATTCAGCTGATGTCAGCCAAACCTGACCCCAAAATGTATCCCATTGCCACGTGACACATAACCATATTCCTAGTCCCCCCCCCCCACTTCTAACTACCCCATAATGCAGCAGTGCCACATAAATCCATTACACTGACTCAAGCTCCATGTGAATATTTTGTGGTTTTGCCCATCAGCTGCAGCAGTAAAATTAGCATAGCAATGCAGTCAAATCCGATGCCTCTTCTTCCAACCACCGCCATGGGGACGGCTCCGCTCACCTTACAGATTTGTAGCAGCTGCTTCAAGGATTTTAGTTCGCATTTTGCATTGAGTTTCCAGCTTACCCAAAGGTTTTTGCCATTCCACAAAAAAAAAAATGCTTCAAAATGGCCAGTGAAATATCGCTTAGTTTTCATAGGAACTGAAGAAGTCAGCAACTTGTCAATTTTTAGGACAATAAAATGTATATGTTAAACTAATGGATTCCATGGGATGAGCTTGAAGTCTCTCGAGCATTTTGGGATGCAGACCCAACACTATATGCATTAGCCTATCAGAGGACGCGGCTGAACATCATCCTGTTTAATCCTATGACTACCATCACACAAAAGCCCATATTCGATGCAGGGATGTTTGGTGCTGAGTGGGCGATTGGGTGTTGCCAGCTCTTGCACACCACCAACCCCCCACTCCAAATCCATCCATCTGTCTCTCACTGGCTCTGCCTCGTTTTTGTACTCTCTGTTTTCGGTGTGTGTGTGTGTGTGTGGTGTGGTGTGGTGTGGTGTCTCTATGCGACAATTTCCTGCTGTACAAAAGTTATTCGACGCACACACACACACACACACACACACACGATAAAATTGAGGCCCAAGCTACAGCAGCAATAAATTTGAGGCAAATGTAACTGACGATTGCCCACCCACCGCAGCCCATCCACATGCACCATGCACCCCTTTGGCAGCACTGTGCGGTGCAAAAAAAAAAAAAAAAAAAATACACGTACACAACAAAAAGTTGCAATGTTTTTCTTGTTGTTGTTGTTGTTGTTGCTGGCAGCTTTTTGCATACGAAATGCGAGCTGTAAATTGTATCTGTGCGCTACTTGGATACACCAATGCGAGCGGCGCATGGGGGTGGTACACGTCTCTCGTTCAACCCTCAACCCAAGCACATCCCCTCCCCTCACACTCTCACACTCTCTCTCTCTCTCTCTCTGTGCGTGTGTGTGTGGTGCGCTGCTTTTTCGGTGGTTTCGTTCGTTTGTCCGCAATTGGTTGCCGCAGCAACGTTGATTTAATAGATTTTTCCGTTTCAGCTGGAAATGTGTTTTGCAGATACGAGCCGAGCCAAAAGGACAGACGACAGACGCTGACGATGACGTGGACTGGAGGAGAGGTGAGTTGTTCTGGTATAGACGAGGACAACGAGGACACGTGTACCTCTGTCCCAGGTCCCGCGTCCCTTGTTCCCGGTCCCTGGTCTCCGGCCTTTCTGTCTCTGTGTCTCTCTCTTTTTGGTGGTTGATCCCCCCTTTTGTTGCCACTCCACGCCATTCCACTCATCTACATCCTTCGTGTGGTTTCTTTTTTTTTGTCTGCATCCGCAGCGAACCCCAGCGATGACTTTGCCCTTTTTTGCGTGCCGCATGCCTCGTGGAAAGCCCGCTAAAACCCACTCAAGGGTTTCCAAGCAGAGCAGAGCACAACCCATGCCACCCCCTCAGCTGTCATTTCAGTTTATGTGTGTGTGCGAATGTGTGTGTGTGTGTGTGTAATTAATGCTTATTGCTTTCGGTTTCTTGCGAATATTTTTGCTGTTGTTGAATTGTTCGCTTTTTTGGTTGGCCAAATCTGAATCTAAGTCTATTTGCAACCACCCGACGCACTTGCCACCATTCTATCTCTCTCACTCTCACTCTACCTCTCTCTCTCTCTCTCTCTCTCTCTCTCTCGCTGTCTCTCTCTGTCTGTTCCTCTTCATTTGTTGCACTCTTAGGGCTTTGTTGTTGGGGTTGCATAATCAAAGCTCGTTCTGTCATCCTCCCAAATCTGACGTACACTGAAAAGAAAATGGCCATCTTTTGTGGCTGTGGACATTAGCTGGGGATGTTGGCAATTACCATTGGACAGCAGCCAATTGAGCAGCACTACAATATCCAGCAAGGTTTGCTTTGGAAAACGATTTCCGCTGGTAGAAGACCCAAGGATGTAGCTTTGCCAATGCCTGACTTGAACTGACTGTGTATATATAAATATAATTATATATATATATATATATATATATTTCATATTTGGTATTTATTTATGGATTTATTGGTGAGTCAAAACTGAGCGTTCTTATCTGCTGAAGCTCTCTAAGTGATGGTTTCCTCTGCGCTATTGATGACAAACCAGTTCTTTTGGGGTGCGATTGCTGTTCAGGATTTCATCCACCTGCCGCACGCAATGCAGCAAATCAATGCGCAGTAACCCACAAAACACAGAATGAAACGAAAACGAAACAATGTCCAGCTTGGAAGGCAAACAATAGTTGGCAGGCGGAGGTGTGTGTGTGTAGGGGAAGGGGAAGATGGGTGGGGAGGGGGGCAGTAAATAAGCAGGAGCAGTAAGGAGCAGCAAGGTGGCCATTTCATCAGGCCGCTTTATGTCAGCCGCATGTCATTCGAGTTTGGGGCAAAAAGCAGCCGAAGAATTTCAGATTCAGGCTTTGGTTTCTGTTTTTTTTTTTTTGTTTGTTTTTTGTTTGTTTTGTTTTGTGTTTTTTGTGTGTTTTTTGTGTATTTCTGTTTACTCATTTCCGTTGCACACCTATACACACACACAGACACAAGTCTCGAAAATGCGACGCGCCATCATTTAACGTCTGGCTGCGTGGCGTCGACGTTGAGCTGCACCCCTCCTCACCAGTGCACCCCCGCTCCCCACAAAACATGGCCTCTTCACTCTGGGGCAGCCACCCTCGCCTGTCATTAATTTACCTGCCAACAGTATTTAATTCCCCTCTCTCTCTCTCTCTCTCTACGTCGTTCTGTCTCTCTTTCTCACACACTGCCCCCCACACACCTCCCACGCTGGCTGCACCATCGCCACCCCCTGCCATTTGCCAGGTGGCCTCATCCTCCGCACGCAGGCGAAGCCTTCAGTCTTTCAGTTTAGTTGCCTTGTCAGCTCGTCAGTTTCAGTTTCCATCCCCCTCGCGCGCTCTCTCTCTCTCTCTCACGCTCTCTCTCTCTATCTCGCTCTGTCTCTTTCTATCTCCGTCTCTCCCCCTCTCTCTCTGTGTCTTGTTCTTTCGCTCTTACAGTATCTGCGTTTGTATGTGTGTTTGTTGGCTGACAGGTGAATTATTTCCCTCTGTGCGCATTTCTAATTGGATTTTCCCAAGTTCTAAGAAAAAATCTATGAAATTTTTCATGCCGCGCGCGACCTTCTCACCACAACGCTGCTCGGCTCAGCTCAGCTCGGTTCTCTCGTTTCAGCAGAACAGCGCAGAGCAGAGCAGGGCAGAGCTGAGGAGAACAGAGCAACTACCCCCAGAATGAGGAAACCACCCCCAGCAGCAGCAGCAGCAGCAGCAGCAGCAGCAGCAGCAGCACCCCAGGGCTCTGTCAGCCAGGCAAGTCGCACAGCAGCTCAGAGCTCTGCTTGCTACCCTCTGTGTGACCTCTACCCAACCACCCACCCAACCACCTTTTCCCACCTGACACAGACCGTCATCCGACCGACCGACCGACCGACCACCTCACCTTACACACACACACACACCTCGACGCCCCGCTGTGGCCCATGTTCACATCATGAACCAGCGATGACGTCGTCGGCAAAATTTTTTTTTTCTCTATTCGTTTCTTTTTCACATTTACTCGTTGTTGTTGTTGCCGCTATACAGTTGCCTTGGCCGATTCTCTACATAGGTATATATATGTGTGTATATATATACACACACATGTGTATACACATCATGGCCATGTGTGCAGGCACAGAGCATACCCAACACCCAGGAAGGGGACGCAGCAAGTTCTTCTGAATTTCTGAAGCTATTCTGATAAATTCTTTACTGCGCCATTGGGTATACTCATATATATGCATATATATAATATGCACATATATATATATAGAAATATATATATTCTATATATGTTTGTGTGTGCTGTCGGAGAGGTAAGTTTCCCAGCCAATGCTGAAAGCACTTTATTGCCTCCAGCTTTGCAGCATTTTCTGATGTGGCAGCGAACAAAAAATCAATATGGATGTAGAGATACTAGCACAAACAGTATGTACAAATGATATATATATATATATATATATATTCGTATACATTAGGATACAAGCCAAACAGATGTAGAAGCTTAGATTAAAAGGGAGTTGCCTAAACAGAGAATGCCAAGTGATATGGTTTAATATGTGGATTTCCTTGGAAAATATCTGGCACTGGCTCTATAAATACAGCAACTATTTATAAGGAATTCACTTAAAAAAAATTCCCCCTTCCCCCCACAAGTTTGCGATTCTAATCGGAGAGAAACATCAATTGTGAAATATAGTCGGGGACCGATGACTCATCTCGGCGGGGGGAGTTATGGGTGTGGCGTTTTCGGGCAATAGGCAATAAATTTCAGATTGTCATTTTATTGCCACCGGCTAAAGTGTAATAAAATAAAAGAGCAACTGAGAGCTGAGAGTGAAAATGCTTCAAATGCTGTATCAGTATCAGTACAGTCGGCAGCGACGCCGACATCGACATAACCCTCCGATAAGCCCTGAATATCAATCAGTTGGCAGTCAGACATAGACCCCTCCAGACACCGTAGCTGCCAATAGCCCCGAAATAGAGCAAACATTGGCAATAATTCGACAAAAATATTGCCCTTAGTTTTAGAAGTTCTTTAAACTTGTGGCGCAAAAGTTTACATTATTATTAAGAAAGAATATTTTTAGATTTATATTTTTATAATTTTAAAATATGTTTTTTTAATATAGAGAAAAGAATATATATATATATATATTTTCAGTGGGTTTTTTCATAGAATCAACATTGGCATTTTAAATTGTATTACCTATTTGGATTTCTGCTTTCTACTATAATCAAGAGAACAGTTTTATATTTTCTAAAATTCAAGTCCATTTTTGAATGTAAGAAAACAAGAAGAAGAAGACAATTCGTCATAATTAAAGCGCCATTTAAGATTAAGAATTTTTTTTTTTATTAATAAAAAATGTTTTAATTGGGCAGCCATTTTATGGCAAATTCGAATTTGATAACGATTCTAAAGATTGGCGTCATCGTCATCGATGTGAAGCAGGAGTTGGCGGTGGAGCTGGAATTGGAGCTTGATTTAGAGCTGGGGAGCAGGGCCGTGAGGGCAAATAGCGATAGCAATGCGGCAATCTGTAGGTAATTGCATTTTGACGCCGACGACGACAATTTTAAAAAAAAATACAAACAATTATTTTTAGTGAAAACGGGCAACAATAATGCACATAAATCACATTGAAAAGCGTTTGCAAATATCGATAAATTATCAAATCGTGGCTAAATCAGCTATATAGCTGAACAGATACCAATTAAAAATACACAAATGTCGATTTTATAAACCATAGCTAAGCATATGCCAATTATCGATTGATTATCGGTGTTATCGATAAATTACATATTTAAAAAAATAAAATACACACAAAACACAATAGACAAAGAGAGAGCAGTGTGAAAATAAATCCGTTGACAATTCTGTTGCCTTCAAATGATATACCCCATTAGCCAATTAACTGGCAACTGTGTATATGTTGGAAAGGAGGAGGGGGAGGGCAGGGTGCAGCAGTTAAAGTGTCTGCTGCTGCTATTGGCTGCAATCGGTTCTATTTAGTGTGCAGGTAGATTATGGCCTGCCATAAGGAAACACTTTGTATGGGTTTATGTAAACATGGCAAATTATAAACGACCGAATGCCAAACAGCCGAAGGTCGAATTCTAGATCTAGCTATAACTGTAACTGTAAATGTAACATTATCTGTAGATCGATAAGCCAGACGTACACTTACATTAAATTGTTCTCCTACTTCCCTCACTTGGCTCCTCCGAATGTGTAAGTTGCTGTCAAGCTTTCAACATCTGCCTGCCTGCCACAGATGCTGTGCGCTGCCTAATGGGACAGTATTAATGTATTTAAACGAGTACACGGCTCAACTGAAATAAAAACCACATTAATTATCTTCAGTAAATTGAATGCTACACTTAAGCACTGGATTTTGCGGTTGCGGCTAAGCAAACAAATTATATGGGAGCCAAGCCAAGGCATTGGCCAGAGCCTGCTGATTGATAACAGCACTACCACATGGTGCTACATGGATGACAACAACAACAACAAAAAAAATAAACAAAAAACAAAAAACTTGTGGATGCCGCAAAAACATTTAAAACAGACGTCAAGATAAGCTGACCTTCAGAAACCGTACAGAATCACAATCGAACCACTAATTTAATATCATTGTGTACCGGTTCGAATCAAAACCGTTAACAAAAAATTAAGTTGCCAATACACAAACGAAAACCTTAAGAAATGTTTAAAAAATGTTTATATTTATATTGAAGTATATTTATTTTGAGCAAAACCAAAACACTTGTCGGATTTTAAGTCTTAAGCAATTCGATTAGCTGAAAAAAAAGAAAACCTCAGAAAATTGTCATAATATTTTTTTTGCGGTTGATCAACGACTTGCACTTGGAATGTATATGAGAGCTATCGAAAAAGGAAAAAAAAAAAAAGAAAAAAATTCATAGTCACTGTATAAAACTTATTGTTGTTGCAACTTAATTGTACAGATAAGACCTAAAATTTGCGGTCATCTTTTTAGCATTAAGTGGTCACATGGGAACCAAAACAGTACTGAAGTTAACTGATGATAATTGAGATTGTGATAATTATGTGTTCGTACACATTTCCGAGAAATATGTTGTGATAAATTTAAAAGTCGAATGAGACAAAAAAAAACATACACATTTAATTCAATAAGAAGGAAAAAAAAAAACGTACAACAAATACAAAAAAAAAAAACATAAATAAATTGCCAGCGCAGTTAAATAAAAGCAGAAGAGTTGGCAAAATCAAATCATATACGGATTGGATTATATTATGGCCAGCAGCGAGCATTGATCTATATAAGAAATGCGAAACATCAGCGTAATCAAAGAAGTGCTCAAAATATAAGACGTAGTATCCAAACTGCTTCACCTGGGATGTAATCGGAGGAACTCTACCAAATGTGTAATGGTATATGAATAAATTTATATTTATATATGGATAAAGTTTTGATACCACCTTAAAGCTGGCTGGAATCTGTAAGTGTCATTAACCCCAACGAGAACTAAACATTTTATCTCTGACACCCTCTCAATCTGACTGGTAGTGTATCTGTGTCTAGTACTGTCCACGTGTTTCTTATGTGGAACGAGATATCTGATTACCATAAATACACTCTCCCCCACCTTCATTCTTTCGCCATGCGATCATGCGGTTCTTGGGAGTATATCACTATAAGTGTGGAATGATCGTTTGTATATTTATCATTTGTACACGAGCACAAACAATGACCGGTGCATGGAATTATATATATATATATATATATATATATATATATATACCTATAAATATGCTCTCTATAAGCATAGCTCATAAGTAGCCAACGATCCGATTTCATAAACTCATACATATATAAATATATATATATATATATATATATATATACAGGGCACTACATATGTGCATGTTGCAATATTATGATTCTGATGTCATTGAACACAGAGCCACAGAGATTTTCATATATCATTTTTTTCCCCACCTATTTTATTTTTATTTTTGGTGTAATTTTTTTCTTTGCTTTTTCGTTCGCTTTTGGCCTGAATTTTATCTTGCGAATGCAATTTTTTGCTGCCTTGCGTTGCGCAGAAGATATATTACGGATTTTGGTGGCAGTATACAAAGTTTATTTTATATAGCCATAACGCTATATCATGTTACAGAGAGTTCTGGATGGTTCTCGAGTTGAGTTCACATTCAAAATACGCTGAGTCTGTGCAAATCGAGAGAACACCTTACAAAAATACTAATACACACACACACACACACACACTTACACACTTACATACTTACAAATATGTCTCATATATATGTTAGGCGTATGTTGAGCTTTGGGAAACAATTGCTTTAATATCTGATCAGTTTCCATCAAATTAAAATCAAAGTACTTTTTACGTTGCTTGATATTCGAATTCCTTTTGAGTTTAGTTTAAGTTTTGTGAGTTTATCAAATTGTTATCGATAACTATCCAACCGATTAATATTTTTATCGATAAGCAAATAAATGCATAAAACGGAATGATTCTAAAATAGGATAACAATATTGAATCATTCTGAATTGTGCACAGACTCTGCTAGCTTATCGACGAAGTTGAACACTCGATTACTAACTGCAAATAGTATCAAACATCGATAAACAAATATCGTTTATTAAGCATACGCTGTGGACATACTTACTGATTCATTTTGGTGTGAAATACTTTGCTGAATTTGTCAAAGGCGAAACCAAAAAATTCTTCACTTTTAATACGAATAGTCATTTGACTCCTCTGCTCTCCGTCTCAAAACATATCAATAAAGGGGGGGAGTTAAGAGGATGAGTCAAATTATTTATGGCAACTTGCAATTTGCTCGTAAGCCGTACATCCCTTCAGCTGACCCCCAGCCGTTTCTCCCAGACCAACTATAATGAGGCAGTTGAGCTTACTGGCTGCGATTGTTCACCAGGGGCACAACAAAAACACACACACACACACACACAAGCACACACATATCCAGAAATACAGATAAACATAGATACACACACATACAAAGCGCTGGCCATTTTGTTATTTATTTTATTAAAGGCACTGCCAGATTTTCTACATTTGATAAATGGGGGCGCAATTTATAGACACTCAACTCATACTCACAGAGAGAGAGAGAGAGAGAGAGAGAGAGAGAGGCAACGAGTAAAGAGAGACGGAGAGAGTACAAAGTATATCCTTACGATCTGATAAGTGAAAGGGTTTCGCATTTTGCATAGCAAATGGAACTACTTAAAACAGTTTTTCGATTTCTTTTTTAAATAACTTGGTTTCGCCAGATGACCTCAGTTGGCAGTACCGGTAACCCTACCCGTATCCCTACCCGCACCCGTATCCGTAACCAAACCGATACTCAAACGGTCATCCGCTGGCAGCAAAATCTGAAGCGATACGTCTTAAGTCTTATCCATTCAGCAATCAAAATATTAATAAAGCTGTCATTGATTTTGATAATTCGTCAATTGAAAATCTCGGCGTACTCAGCAGCAATTGTTATCATATCAATTTTGATTAGATATAACAACAGATCTATATATACTTAAACATAACTACGTAATTGACAAGTTTGAATGAATGATCAAATAAACTTGATCGGCCTATGGAAACTATATTTTGAATTAGAAATTTCTAGTTCTTAAAATCTCTGAAACTTGTGTGCTGATACTAATCAGCAATATATAGACTATATAGATGAGATGTTTCCTTATTTATATCAATTCTTTCAGGAATGGAAGATATCGGAAAGAGCATCGGACAGAATACTTTGAAACTATACAACTGCTATTGATGGAGTTTTGACTGAGGATAGGTTTATCTAATGATCTGCATTGCGCTATTCGACCTAATTAAGCTTATTCTCTCAGCTAACAGATTCTATAATTTAATTTTTTTTTTTTTTTTGTATTTGTGGTATTTTCCAGAGAAAAAAAAACACACACACAAAACGAAGGTCTTGTCGCTAACCAAGTTACGCGACCCGCCCGCACACTGGGGAGATATTATCTAACGCCTCGACAAATCCCCCATGCTTATGGGGACCGTGCTCACGTATGCTATGTGTATATGTACGTGTACGTGCAACTGTGTGTTAACTGTAGACATATGACAACAGCACATCATCATTCAAAATATCTTATCAGACATAAGCAGAGAGGGGGCAGCCGGATGACTGATCAAGCGGGGAGGGGAGAGAGATGAGTTGAGCAACAGAGGAATCGAAATGTATCGAACAAAAAATGCATGGAAAACTTATGGCGAAAATCGTGTCTAAAGGCGCTCAGATAAAGCACCGTATATTATGTGTGTGTGTGTGTGTGTGTTTGTGTGTGTGTCAAGAGGTGTGGGTATCTCTAGGTTCGCTTATTATACTATTTGAGTATTTTTAAGGGGACTTACTCGTAGCCCCCCTTCCCCCCATTGATGGTGCTCGTTTAGCTTTCGGCATGGCAAATACATACACATACACACATACATACATATATTTATTTTTTTTTATGTATTTTGCGAGTTTGTAACTTGCAGCGATAATGTCTAATGCGTTTTGCTCTATATTTCTGGGTATTACCATTATTGTTTCAGCGTCGTCATCAGGCGTCGGCTTCAGCCTTAGATGTTCACAATTTGTTTGAAGAACCAACAAGAACAACAACAAAAGCAGCAGCAACTGATGGGCAAAAAACGAAAAAAAAAAAAAAAAAAAAGCTGTTGACAACAAGTCATCGAGTCAACTCGCACTTAACTAGAAATAACGCGCCAACGACAAGACTAAAAATATTAGGGGAAGATTTCTCGCTCGACCCTCGACCAAAGTCGAGGGCATTTCCTCTGAAATTGTGTGGCGCCACCGTCAACTGATTATGCCACTCACACAACTATATACATATATACTGTATATACATTCATCATTCTTAGGTAAACTTTAACGATATTCAACAAAAGTTTTATGCAATTATTTCAAAACCGCAAGGACAGTGACAAAGTTTTAAATTTGCAAAAATTTTTGATGGTACAATTATGGTAGATGAAATAGAACTTGTCATGTTTGTTACTCATCTAGTAAGTCCAAAATGAATGACATATTAGTTCTTATAAACTTTGCCATGATTGTAATAAATATTGGTGAAGACTCATCATCATTTCGGAGATCGCTTATCAGTAGCAGCTAAATTACTCATGTCGGCAATCATAACGAGCTCGATGTCGATAACTATGCAATCGGTTTATGACGCATTTACTGTTACCAGCCCCATAGCCACTTGATAATTATCTTCTACTTATTCCGCCTTGGCGTTTCTATTTATACGGATCGTTTTCGTAGAACCTAAAACCCATTATTCAAAAAAAAACCGTAGCTTAGCGATTATAAAGCAAGCATTAAAATACGCTTGATTAGTGCATAATTCGGATCAGATTAAACAATACTTCATTTAATCAAAACGCAAGAGAATCAAGAAACTTAAATGTCTCACTTCAGCTATTGAAAAATATCAATGTATATAAATTTTCATGTTGATTGACTTTTAAAATCTGTGACTGGAACTGTGGCTATAACTGTGACTATATCTCGATGTGTGTTTGTGTGCAGTCGATCATTGGTCAGCTTATCAATCAACCCATAGAATGTGTCGATGCCAGCGCCAAAATTTAATGCTACGATAAAAATCGAAAAACCCAAAAAAAAAAAAAAAAAAAAGAGTGAAAACGAAAGGTGGCAAGGAAGACAGAGTTGGCAGATATGATGACTACACTGTTATTGAGCCATAAGTTTATCTGGTAATGAGCTATACAGCGATGACACACAATCTTTGGCCAACACCCAGCAAAGTTGTGAAATAGATATCTCGAGCGGGGCACGCAAATACTCTTTAAACGAACTTACCTCACATCCATCCATCCAGCCATCCATCCAGCCATCCATCTACATCCATTATCAGCAGTCAATGTGAAGCGGCTCCTTTGATATGGAACTCGAAGTGGAGCCGACTGGAAATTTTTGTGTGTAGAACACAGTGCGAAACTAGTTAGTCAAATTAAATCGAATTTAAGTTTACATTCAGGTTTTTGATTAATGTACCAATCGAATAAAGATTTAATAGAATTATGAAATTTTTAATTTCAATTCCGATTCTGAATTTCACTTTAAAAATAAATACGATCTGTATGATCAATATGATCTGTAGCCAAGTAAAAAAATAGTTGAATTCAAATTAAAATGTAATTAATAATTGTAGTAAAAGTAAAAAAATGTAAAAGTAAAAAATATCCTGTCATTAATAAATTTGTATGTCATCGATAATAAAATCATTGCCGTTGTTTGCCAAGTCAGCATTTAAATTGAGATCACGCAAGGCAAGGCAAGCAAATGAAACAACAATGATGTTGCACTTACACACTTACACACATACACACACATACACCTACATATATATGTGTACCTATATGTATATGCAACTGATATTTACAGATTTATTTGCTTATGATGAGCAGAAGATGAGTGGGCAAACACACAAGCACAGCGAGATAGACAGAGCAAAAGAGAGTGAGAGTGAGAGAGTGAGTGAAAGAGAGAGACAGAGATATGTATATTGTTTGCCATGCATATTAGCAAATATTCTTATCAGTTGCAGGTCCACAAGTCCAACATCAGGTCTTTTTTCCCTGTGTTGTCGCTGAGAAAACAAAAGTGAAAATCGAACAAACCAAACAAAAAAAAAATATACAATTTTTGTACAACATAGCTGTTGCTGTTGTTGTTGTTGTTGTTAGTGTGGCAAAAGATGCAATAATCGATAATAGGAAAGGGAACACTTCCCCACACAGAAAACAAAACAATAACAATAACAAAATCCACTAAACGCTAAACAATTACAAAAGTCAAAGAAAAATTCAACGCGTCTTAAGAAAACAAAATAACTGAACGATACGGATACAGATACAGATACAGATACAGATACAGATACAGATACAGATACAGATACAGATACAGATACAGATACAGATACAGATACAGATACAGATACAGATACAGATACAGATACAGATACAGATACAGATACAGATACAGATACAGATACAGATACAGATACAGATACAGATACAGATACAGATACAGATACAGATACAGATACAGATACAGATACAGATACAGATACAGATACAGATACAGATACAGATACAGATACAGATACAGATACAGATACAGATACAGATACAGATACAGATACAGATACAGATACAGATACAGATACAGATACAGATACAGATACAGATACAGATACAGATACAGATACAGATACAGATACAGATACAGATACAGATACAGATACAGATACAGATACAGATACAGATACAGATACAGATACAGATACAGATACAGATACAGATACAGATACAGATACAGATACAGATACAGATACAGATACAGATACAGATACAGATACAGATACAGATACAGATACAGATACAGATACAGATACAGATACAGATACAGATACAGATACAGATACAGATACAGATACAGATACAGATACAGATACAGATACAGATACAGATACAGATACAGATACAGATACAGATACAGATACAGATACAGATACAGATACAGATACAGATACAGATACAGATACAGATACAGATACAGATACAGATACAGATACAGATACAGATACAGATACAGATACAGATACAGATACAGATACAGATACAGATACAGATACAGATACAGATACAGATACAGATACAGATACAGATACAGATACAGATACAGATACAGATACAGATACAGATACAGATACAGATACAGATACAGATACAGATACAGATACAGATACAGATACAGATACAGATACAGATACAGATACAGATACAGATACAGATACAGATACAGATACAGATACAGATACAGATACAGATACAGATACAGATACAGATACAGATACAGATACAGATACAGATACAGATACAGATACAGATACAGATACAGATACAGATACAGATACAGATACAGATACAGATACAGATACAGATACAGATACAGATACAGATACAGATACAGATACAGATACAGATACAGATACAGATACAGATACAGATACAGATACAGATACAGATACAGATACAGATACAGATACAGATACAGATACAGATACAGATACAGATACAGATACAGATACAGATACAGATACAGATACAGATACAGATACAGATACAGATACAGATACAGATACAGATACAGATACAGATACAGATACAGATACAGATACAGATACAGATACAGATACAGATACAGATACAGATACAGATACAGATACAGATACAGATACAGATACAGATACAGATACAGATACAGATACAGATACAGATACAGATACAGATACAGATACAGATACAGATACAGATACAGATACAGATACAGATACAGATACAGATACAGATACAGATACAGATACAGATACAGATACAGATACAGATACAGATACAGATACAGATACAGATACAGATACAGATACAGATACAGATACAGATACAGATACAGATACAGATACAGATACAGATACAGATACAGATACAGATACAGATACAGATACAGATACAGATACAGATACAGATACAGATACAGATACAGATACAGATACAGATACAGATACAGATACAGATACAGATACAGATACAGATACAGATACAGATACAGATACAGATACAGATACAGATACAGATACAGATACAGATACAGATACAGATACAGATACAGATACAGATACAGATACAGATACAGATACAGATACAGATACAGATACAGATACAGATACAGATACAGATACAGATACAGATACAGATACAGATACAGATACAGATACAGATACAGATACAGATACAGATACAGATACAGATACAGATACAGATACAGATACAGATACAGATACAGATACAGATACAGATACAGATACAGATACAGATACAGATACAGATACAGATACAGATACAGATACAGATACAGATACAGATACAGATACAGATACAGATACAGATACAGATACAGATACAGATACAGATACAGATACAGATACAGATACAGATACAGATACAGATACAGATACAGATACAGATACAGATACAGATACAGATACAGATACAGATACAGATACAGATACAGATACAGATACAGATACAGATACAGATACAGATACAGATACAGATACAGATACAGATACAGATACAGATACAGATACAGATACAGATACAGATACAGATACAGATACAGATACAGATACAGATACAGATACAGATACAGATACAGATACAGATACAGATACAGATACAGATACAGATACAGATACAGATACAGATACAGATACAGATACAGATACAGATACAGATACAGATACAGATACAGATACAGATACAGATACAGATACAGATACAGATACAGATACAGATACAGATACAGATACAGATACAGATACAGATACAGATACAGATACAGATACAGATACAGATACAGATACAGATACAGATACAGATACAGATACAGATACAGATACAGATACAGATACAGATACAACTATAGCTGTGGCTATATATGCCAATTCAGATACAGACGCGCAACATGTGAGGCAAACACACACGATTATTTGCTTAAGTCTAGCTCAGTGCGATTGAAATTGAAAGCTAAACACTCTCCCCTTCCCCCCCCCCCCCCCAACCCAACCCAACCAACTCCGTTTTCCACCTAGTTTGACAGTCTGACTAAATCTATTGGGGTGGCTCGAGCAGCAGGGGGAAGTGGCGGGGGGGGTGGGTGTGGAGTCAGCGAGACGTGCTGTGATGTTTGGATGGCGGTAAATGCCGATCAGTTGACAATCAACGTTCAAACAATAAAAGACAAAAAAAACAGAAAAAAAAAAAAAAAAAACCAAGCGTTGCCCGTTTATGTTCTCAGATAAAAGATACAAAAAGCGAAAGACAAAGTTAGACGGCCAACAGCTAAAGATACAGATACAAATACTCTGCTGCAGTTGCGATTGCTGTTGCAGTTGCAGTTGCAGTTGCAGTTCCTGTTATTGTTGCAGCTCAATTCGCAATCGCAGCCATCAGCAGCGTAAGTGACAACAACTCATTTGGCACAAATACAAACACAAATACAAACAGCCAAAGATACAATTACAAATAGCTAACGCATTGTTGCAACAATTTTCAAAGTGTATCCTATTCTCTAAGTGAAAATATTTACAGACCTTTCATTCTTTTGTTCAAACAAAGAAAACTAATGCAACTCAATCACACGGTTACAAATCACTTCAAATCAGTAGATATATATACATAAGTTGCAATGAAGCTCGGATACTCACATATAGACAGCTCCGAATACGGACCTATTAGGCTTTAGATTTCAAGTCGAACAAAATATTAGACTAGAACCCTTCTTGATAGATCTAATCTACCTTCAGATACATCTCGCCCAGATGTCGATACAGTAAATTAATTAGTTGAGAGATAACTTACTACTGAATTGTAAATAGCTAATGCCACAAATCTGTGCCTGAAGGTTCGGTAAAGAAACACATACAGATGCTACTAATCCCTTTCCCTAGCCCAAGACTTCTCAGATCGAGCTCGCTTCGATTTCAAAAACAAACTGACAAAAAAATGATTGCCAAAAAAAAAAAATTAGCTCACGTAAAGCTCATTTTTGGGGCAAATGAAGCTGGCGAACTGATCACCTGTTCAAGCTGCTGATTAAATTATTGTTGTCGCTGATGTTGTAGCTGTTACTGCTGTTGTTGTTGTTTTTATTGTTGTTGTTGTTGTTGTTGTTGATGATGAAGTCTCACGCTGCGAGCAGGCAACAGAGCGCGGGGCACAATCATTACGACCATCTGTGTTGTCGCATTTGCAATTTGCAATTACACTTGAGTAAATATCAACAACAAAAAGCGACTCAGAACAAAAACAACAACAACAACAACTACCGCAACAACAACATCCACAATTGACAACGGAGATGGCGTGAAGATGGAGACTGGAGCCTGAAAACTGACTCGCTGAGTCGCTGAGTCGCTGGCAGCCCAAAACCTAATGAGCAATGTTTCTGTTTGTTGTTATTATTTTTTCATTCTTCTCTTTGTTTTGTATTTTTTGGCACAGTTTCATCTAGTGGTGAACGATGCATCGGGGGAGGGGGGATGGAATAAGAAGAAAGTGTTAAGGTTCCGTTTTGCTCTGCGCTGCTCTGCTTCGACAGCAGCAACAACAGCAACAGCAGGCAGCAGGCAGCATTCCCAGACAGAGACTGTTTACGCAGTCTACGTCGCCGTCACCGTTGCCGTCGCCGTCGCCGTCTGCGTCTCCGATTCGGATGCCTGTTGATAAATCTGAGCAACTGACAAGAGAAGCCGACGCTTACAGTTTTTTATGGCTGATAATGGGATATGATATGATATGATATGCTGTATATTCATATTTATAATTGTATCATATAACTCCATATATATATATATATAGAGATATATTCTTTGGTGGCGGCATCTGCATTTGAAGCTGTGTGGGAAAAGCAAATGTTCAAATGTTCAAAAAAGGTAAAAGAAACTCAAATATTGTCTAATAATAGGTATTCCTTTGATAAGATATCAATTTGAATAAAGCTTAAGCCTTTATACAGATCAGATAATAGCTAGCTTCTTCGTCTCTTCCCCCCCCTTCTCTGTTTCTTATTGTTCTTCTTATAAATATGCCAATCATTATGATCACTCTGAAATTTCACAAATTTGCTAATCATACAAGCACTTCTTAGATTACGCTTCAAAGCCCACAAGATGCCACATAAAAATAAGAATATAGAGCGAGAGAAAGAGAGAGAAAAGAGAGAGTGAGAGAGAGAGTCAGAGCACAATTCGAAATCGGATCTGAGATAATGCAAAAATACAATCGAGTTAACTGAAACGGGTTGTCAAATGATTTCTAGCGAAGCCAAAAGCCAAACATGCACTCCACACACACACACACAGCTAGTACAACTATCTGCAACACACACACACACACAGCTGCTGCTGCTTATCGCTTATGAGGTGGGGAGTCCGATATTCAATGAACGTTACTGATGACGATGAAAGCCTTCGAACTCGAAGAGAACAGAGAACACTAACACACTTACACACTCAAACACACAGACACTTAAACACACACACACACACACACACACATACACACACACACACACAGTTGAGGCAGAAGTGTGTGTTCTTGTCGTGTGATTCATGCACAGATACAGTTCTGAGATATAAATACTTTTTATATACCTGTTACACTGACAGAAAAATGCTCTACTTTACTTCTTGAATCGTCTTACTTAGTTACAAAATCAAATTTAAAATCATGCTGCCAAAATAGGTTAAAACCGTGGTAGACTTAGCTTGAGAGCCGATTAAGTGTGATTTTGAGATTATCATTTTTACGTACATAAAAAATTACATATTTAAATTAAGTTAAATTCGTGATTAAAGAAATATTGACCAAAAACAATACCAAATTTATAAACTAACTAATTCAACAATACAACGCTCTACAAGTTTTCTGCGAGTGTACGTTTAGCATTGACCGAAAGGAATCGAAATGAATTTCGCATGATGATGCACAACTGGGCAACAATTTAAACATGATGTATGGCGACATCAAATGTTCAATGTCTGATTTGTCAGTGTGATCAGCTGACGAAATTACGTTTTGGGCTACCGGGGAAAAGCACCCACCGCAAAAATAGATGCAGGCACACAGATACAGTTGCAGATACGAATGCTTAAGTTGACGGACGCTTATCAGTGGCAGACGTACAGCAAAATTGAAATGCGGTAAATCGAATCATTTGGCTTAATGCGTTAAACAGCAAATACTCTGCTTTATCAACTCGGGGAGGGAGTCAGCTCAGAATTGCATCAGACAATGTCATAAAAATGCTGAAAAGGATGTGCTCAGACGGAGCTACCTGCCACGACTCGTGTCCTAATCATTATGTTTCTGTGTGTTTGTGGACAAACAATGCACAAATGATGGCCAGACTCTTGAGTATCTCCGACTCAGACACTCGGCACTCGACACTCGACCTAACCTCAATGTTTATATGGCCTGACGGTCTATCGGTCTATCTGTCTGTCTGTCGGACAGTCTGGTGTCGTTTATCCTCCAAAGTCAATTGGTTTCTAATGAGCTTAGCTACCCGTTATTGACGTTGTACTGTACTGCCTGGTTTGCGTACAAAAAAAGATATAGCATGACTGATTATACATATTCTTCTATCGTTCGATTATAAATGCGCAGTTAATATTCCAAATACATCTGAAAGCAACAAAAAAAAAACCATTTACAAAATCCAAAATCAAGAAATCAAATGAAGATTGGGTTCTTATGAATTATTTCAATTCCAGATCTATAAATAAATAAATAGCTAAAAAGATGGAATGAAGATAAAAAAAAAAAACATATGTCATGAACACATAAGCAATTTTTGTCAGCAAATGCCGATTTTTGATTGCCATACTTATTACTCAAAACTCAACAGGAACACGCTAGTCGATAAACTTTATGGAAGTCCCACACATCCATAACTAAATATACATATGTATATATATATATATATATACATACCTGTATATAGTATATATAGTACAGCTGTAATAATCGGAGGCCCGGCTGTTATTTAACTTGTTGAATGTTAACTCTATGACGTTTGCCGTATTTTATATTTGCTTGTCCCATCACCACACCCCTCTCTCCCTGTCTCTATCTAACAGCTAACAGCACAAGGTATTTCACCGAAAAACTGTAAGCTGAATCATGCTAACGGCACTTGTCTGAAAGTGTTAAACATTACGTTTGTTTGTTATTGCGGGTGGTGCAAAGTTTAAAAAGAATACCAACAAAAGAAAAGGAAACAAATACATTTTAAACAAGTCAGAATGCTCAACTTGATATTGCTCGACGTGGAGATACCCTCAAACATCAACAGACAGAGTATGATGTGTGCATGTATAAATATTAATTATTATTATTTGAATCATATACCATTAAAATTGTGCTTTTTAGTGCTATCGGTTATTGATTTTAAAGAAATTGAGAAACAAGAGTGAATAAACTTAATCAGTGCATGCAGTATTTGCGAGATCAGCTTGTTTATGCTGACCTAATTATTGATGCTGATTAAGAATATATATCAGAGTTACTTTCTGTTGCCCATTACATAGAACAAACTCATGCTACCCGTTTTGGCCAATTCCAATGGGTTAAAGGGTATCAAAATGGCGCGCGCGCATTTTTAATTGTTTTATTATATTGAGCACAATAATTGTTGTTTTATCAGCAACAATGACCGACAAACGTATTGATATATATCCATAAATATATATATTTATATATATATATATATATATATATAGGTGTATATAGCTAAACGCCTATTCACCTTGACATGTCAACGCAGTAAGCCAATTAAATTCAATAAATACGCATAACAATAACAATAGCTTTGGCAATAGTTGCGGCACGCAAATTACGAAAATTATTTATATATATTTGTTATTAAAAATGGCAAGTAAAATGCAAAATGCAACAAACAATCGAAAATCGAAAGTGAATTCTAAGCATTGCAAATATTGCGAGTGCGAGCGAGATGCAGTGCAATGTGACGGCAACTAACTGTTAATGCCTGTTATGTTAATGCTTATGTTTGTGAACAGAGCGTCGCAGTCAAAGTTGAAGTTGAGCGTGTGCCAGAGCGAGGGAGAGCAACTGATCGCGTGGGAGTGCAGCTTAGAGCATGTTTGCGTGCCTTTTGCGTGTGTGTGAGAGAATGGCGCTCATTGTTGTTGTTGTAGCTGCCATTCGTTTTATGCAAAGTTAAATGCTGGCTAAATGCTTGCAATTAAATGTTAATGTCGCACACTCTTGTTACTATTATTATTGTGTTATTGTTTGCTGTATGCTCGCCGACTGTTTGTTGTTAACTATTATTATTCGCTATGCTTAGCAACTGCCTCATTATTATCACTTTCGGTCTCATTGAACGCCGCACATTTCAAAAGCGAAATTGAAACCGTTCGCTTCTCACCTGTTCGCGAACAAAACAACAACAACAACAACAACAGCAAAAATGAAGGAAAACGAAAAACGTATAAGACACAAGAAGGATGACTTTCGTCTCAGAAGGTACGATCAGCAGATACCCTGTACCCATAAATTTGTATTTTATTACATCTATTTTTGGCATTTTTTGCAACTCTTTATATTTTAATTATAATAATTATCTTAACTAATAATATGACTCTACCTGGCATACCCACTTTAATAGTGCTCAATATGTACAGAGTATGCAGCAATTGCAATGTGCTTTTGCTGTTGCCATTAATGTCTATTTAACACGCATTGCCACACGCGCTGTTACCGTTACTACTGCTGTTGTTGCTGTTCTTGTAACTTGGCACCACTGTGCGCTCGGAACAGTGTGCTGTGTGCGTGAACGAAACTTATGGGGGTCTCTTGCCATTGTGCACCACTGTGCAACAGCGCACACACTTATTTCAAGTTCATTATAAATATAACGTAAATATTATTGAATTTATACAAACAGTGGGTTGTCTTGCTGTTGTTGTTGTTGTTGTTGTTGTAGTTGTTGCACGTGTATTTTGCTTTCGCTGCCTCAGTTTCTGCATTTTTGTGTGTGTGTGTGTGTGTGTTGCGTTAAAGCGCGCGTGTCTCATGCGTGTGTGCTTGTGTGTGTGTGTGTGTGTGTGTGTGTGCCGACTATGGTCGAGTGTATTGAACTCTTGCTGCATTTTTTGCACAATATCTGTTTTTTTTTATTTATTACGAATAAAAATATGACTTTTCTGTTTTCTGCTGCTGCTTTTGTTGTTTATATTTTTTTTTTCACTTGTTCTCTTCTGATTGTTGGTAATCTTCGCCGTCTCAGTTTATCGGACAACGATTGCAATCGATTAATTTACAAAGTGCGATGCTCCTTACACACACACACACACACACATTAAGTACATGTGTGTGCATACTAATTTATTTTAATTAAAACTAAAATAAAGCAGCAGCCTCTAATTCATTTGCATTTTTTGGCAGCTGACACTTTATATGTGTGTGGTTGTGTGTGTGCGCGCACCTCTTTGAGGCGGTCAACTGTGACGACTGGCCAAGCCAGTAACAACAACAACAACAACAACAACGATCACACTTAAGCAACATCTTTTTACTTCGATATGAGTTGAGTGTTCAAGTTGAAGGTTTAAGTTTGGGACAAGAAGTTGTGTCAAAACTGCACATTTTATGATCGAACGCTTTTACATGCACAAGCAACAACAGCAATAAAATATAAATACTTTCATAATACCCAACAATTTAAAATCGCTAAAAAATAATAATAAGAAATTAAAAACTAAAAAAATTTGAATTTAAAATTAAAAAGAGCAGGTATAAAATATTGATAGGTAAGTATTGAATATTTGGAAAAATACTTACACAACGTTTTGCATTCATAAGTTGTTGTTATTTTTTTCATCAAATGAAAGATATAATTCGGTAGTCTCTGTCCCCAACTGGTTACGCCCATTGAAAATGGGCTTGCTTAACAAAATTACATTTATGTGTAAAACATTTAGCAGATAAATTTTTCAATGTAATATACATAACTGTTTATCTGTTAGATGAGATTTTTTCTTTCAAATTTGACAAACAAAGTAAAAATACATACATACATATGTATCTGGATACATAACAACAGCAAGTAGCCAATGGCAACGAGATTTACCGAAATTCGAAAATGCATATTCAACAGAGATACAACACAAGAGCAGCACGCACACACACACACACACAGACAAACGTACAGTATTGGTTAATCATATGTATGTGTGTGTGTGTGTATTTGAGAGTGCTCCAAAAGGAGATGACCTGTAAAACTAACACATTCTACATACATGTATATTTACATAAAGCACATACACAACCACATGCAAGCTAAGCTGAGAGAGAATTCTGTCAACTCCTGGTGGCTGGGCAATAAACATATACATAAATGAACGTATGTGTGCACATGCAAACTTGGCACATAGTACGCTCTCGCTCTAACACGCACCCGCAACGCACGCAAGCGACATGCGTGCACACACACACACACACAAACTAATCCTATTTGCGTCCAAAAATAAAACGAACCGAAAGAAAAATCCAACAAAGAAGCGGCAAAGCTGCTGCTGCTGCTTCTGCTTCCTTCGCGCCAAAGATTTTACGAGTAAAGCGGCAAACGTCGGCGATGTCGCGACGTCGGCGGCAGCGTCGCTGCTACTCTGCAGTTTTATCTAACCAATACCAGTGCAAGATACACAGCCAACCACCAACAACAGCAACAACAGCAGCCACAGCCAGCGCGCTGCTCTCACGAGCGCACAAGCACAAGCACACACATAAACAAATACATTCGTGTGTGCGTGGCACACACATTGAGCAGAGCCAGAGCCAGAGCAGAGCCAGAGCAGAGCCAGAGCAGCGCAGCGCAGAGGCAGCCATTGCGTTCTCTCTCACTGCTGCCGTCTCGCCAGTTTGTGTTCGCTAGATGTCGATGTCGCGTCAGCTGCTGCGTCGCTGCTTGGGCGCTGCTCTGCTCTGCTCTGGTCTGGTCTGGTCTCTTTGCGCTGTGCGCTTTTATAAATACAACTTTATTGATGCGTTCAAATACAATTCAGAAGTCGAACCGAAAAGACGTCTTGAATTTGTTATTTTTCACTTCATTTTCTTTTTTTTGTCTCGTATTCCTCATTTTCGGGGCAGCACGAGCGAGCCGAACGAGAGCAAAGCAGAGAAGAACGGGAGCAGAGCAGAGCAGAGAAAATTAGATAAACGTTGACTGACTGCCTGCCTGCCTGACTTGCGCTGCGGCTGCGCTCAGAACTCGTGTGCGCGTCAACGTGAAAGCATCTGCGGCGCGCTGCGACAACTTCGCCGAATCGGGATACTTATACAAAATAAGAATAACATTATAAAAAGACCATACAAATCCCAAGTCTTACAAAAAATTCGATCAAAAAGAACGGTGCAAATTTGGATACTTAATTTATATTATTTTACATATTTTTTTTTTTATTTGCTACTACTCAAAAATTATACCAAAGAAATGTGCTACAATACAATTATTTAATTGTAATAATTGAGTGCAAGCAAAAAACAACAACAAGCATAAACACAACTTAATCAAAACCAAGTGTGCAACCCAAGTGAAAAACTTAAACCAAATATTAACAAAAGTGGCCAACAAAATTTCGAATGCCGCCGCTAAATTGTGCAAAAAACCAAAACAAAATCAAAAAAACAAAGGTAAAAATCATATTAATTTTTTTCATGTGTTGTTCAAGTGTCTTGTCAAATATATACACATACATGTAATATTAAAGTATGGTGTATCAATCTAAAATTACATTGTTATATAGAAATGTACCCTGCTCGACTGCTCGCACCTGATTTATTGGATTAAAGACGAACTATTTTTTTTTTTTGTTAGTTTCAATTCCCTTCTCTTACACTCTTTAGAGGATTTGCTCCCGACTTCTAATTAAATTGACCTTGCGATCCCAATCGTGGTTCATGGTTCAAAAGCCTGACAAATTAAAAAAAAAAAAATCTTTTGATTTACAATCCCTTTTGAACTTTGAACTCTGAACAAACCCGTTCGGAAAAGGGTTGAATCATCAGTTCATGACAGCAGTTAACCAACTTTTCAATTTGGTGAAAAACTAAATGGCTTATTGAAACTTTAATAGAAGAAAAACATTATCATTACTTTTAAATATAGATATTTTATGACCAAATATATTCTAGATCTGTATGATCAAAAATTAGCTTAGGCATGTTTTGCGCTCTAATTCTGATTGCAAAAACTTTAAATTTCAAACTAAAATGTCAACGTTTCGTAATCTCACCATGATTTTAGATATTTTAAAAAAAAACTTCTCCAGGTTTTCAAATAAGAAAAAAATCATTTTCATACAATTCTAAAAAATATATTCTTCATTCATAATAAAAATTGACAAATACAAAAATTTCAAAAAAAAAAAAAAAAAAATACTCAGAATTATGTGTACAAAGATGATTAGGTTTTAGCCAATGGTGACGATTGAGTGAAGAGGAGGCTAAGGTGACTTTAGGTTGATGAGGAGAATGGGGGGGAGGGGGGTAATGATGAGGAGAGGCGTGTCTTTATCTGAAACATTTTTGCATGCGATCGTGAGACAGGCGAAAATTGAAAGCAGCCAACCAAATTGAAAGACCAAAGCTCCAATAATACACAAATCACAACAACAACAACAACAAAACATCTCACAAATACACATACACTCACACGCACACACACTCACACACGCATAGTGGCCGCCTGTTATCACTGAAAAGTTTTCTTTTAAAACTGTCAAGATGTTGTTGTTGTTGTTTGTGTTTGGATCGCCATCGTTGCCAATTGAAAATCCTAAGCGCGAAAACAACAACAACAGCAAGCAGAGCATTTGTCAATTGATAACGGTGAATGTTAATGAGCGATGTGTGCCCAGCGAATGGAAATGCAACAAATACGAAAACACACACTCACACACACACACACATACGCAAACATACAGGCAGACCGATAAGAAATCGATACAAAGTGAGCGCGCTCTCTCAGTACTTTGACACACATGCTCTATCTCTCTCTCGCTCTCTCTCTCTATCTTTTTTTCTGCACTCTGTGTGCTCTTATTGGAATTTCTGTCAAAATGCAAATGCTTGACCTGGTTTCGAGTTAATGATTGAAAAACAGAGACCGTTAGAAAAACAAAGTTTCGATCAATCGATCAGCTGATTCGCAGATTCCTCAGGCAGTGTGTTTTCTTTTCCTTAATTTATCAGAAACTGCGCACTGAACTGCCAAATGCGAAAGTGATTTGAATTTAAGTTTGAATTTAGAATTTAATATTGCATATTTATCAAAATTGGTTTTTTTTTACTTATAAGCAAAAACATGATTAAAACAACAAAAAAAGAACGATCAGCTGCAAAGAGAATTTGCTCTACACTGCTCAAAATCAGCAGATACTTTGCGTAGCATTTGTTAGCTAATTAGATAATTGTTATCATTAATTGTTTGTAAATTGACTTTGGCTTGACTCCTTAACAATCAATTAAATGTTTATCATCATTTTGTTAACAACATTCTTGTTGCAGCTAACAGCAGCCGTTAACGATCTCAGTTCGCCAACTTTATCAACGACAGCAGAAAAATGCTCGCCACACAGCAGCAGCAGCAACAGCAGCAGCAGCAACAACAGCAACAATCGCACACAGCAGCAGCAGCAGCAGCAACACTTGAGGATGCTCGCGATTTGGGCTTAATGGAGACGCGACAACGTCGCGATTCGAGTACATCTGAATCCTCGCTGGAGCATTTGGATTTGGGTCGCACGCCAAAAAAGTTGAGCAGCAGCAGCGGCGCACCGCAGCCAACGTCGACGCCGCACGACACAGCAGTGACAGCGACGTCGCGCAAGCGGAAACTGCGACAGCAAAACCAGCAGCAGCAGCAACAGTTGCCGCTCTCCGATGAGGATCAGCATCAGCATCAGCAGCAGCAACAGCAGCAGCTGTTCGACTCTTCAGCGCAGCGATTGCGTCACAAGCAGCGACGCAGCGCTGTTCCTGCCGCCACCAGTGCCAGCATCGTTGTTGACTACAGCGCCAGCGGAGACGCCAGCTCGCTGCGCAAAAAGTTCCGACTGAATCGCAGCAGCGCCAGCAGCAATGCTGCCAACGGTGATTTATCCGAGTCTGGCTTCGTTGATGGCAGCGCCCTCAGTGGCTATCTGCTTGGCAACAACAACAACAATAATAACAACAACAACAACAACAATAACAATAACAACAATAACAACAACAATATTAGTAGTAGTAGCAGCAGCAGCGCAGTCGCTCAGTCAGCAGCATCAGTCGCAGCGTCGGCAGCGCAGCATGCGTCAAGCGTTAGCAGCTCGGGCGGTTCCTCGCCGCAGGGCCTTTCGAGCGCCGAGTCGGGCATCGGCGCCGGCGATGAGCACATGAAATATCTGTGCCCCATCTGTGAGGTCGTCTCGGCCACGCCCCACGAATTCACCAATCACATTCGCTGCCACAACTACGCCAACGGCGACACCGAGAACTTCACCTGCCGCATCTGCTCCAAGGTAAGCTACTCCTGTTTGTTTCATTTCATTCATTCAAATGTATGCTTCATTTTATACCCTGTAATTGGTAGAGGGATCTAATCAAATAGATTCCACTTCTGTTTATTGATCCGCCAATCTTCCCAGAGTCTATACAAGAGGATTACCTTTCGTTTAAGTACCATTTACATGTACAGGCTTAGTATATATTATCGATTGTTATCGATAACAAGTCAGTTTAATATTTTAACTTTAACTCGCAAAATCTTTAATTTTTATCTTTGAAGTGTCGCTAAAATCAGAATTTAAAAAAAAAAAACCACTAAGAATATTCCATAATATTTTCTCGTATTATTGCTAAATTTGCCTTTTATATATACAAATCAGATTAATACGAAAATAGCTTTGTCTAGTTGATCAATAAAATGCATATGAATATTAAGTATTAAGCAAATCGATATTGATCGATGCTTGCTAAACGAAAGCAGTTATCGATAAAAATTAATCAGACTTGTTCTGACTCTGGTATACGCAAACTTAAGATTAAGATTATATATACTTTTTGGGATCGGATGTGCCACCAGCCAATATAATATTTAGTTGTAAATATTTGAAATCTTTACATTATTTTTCACAACTTTTTCTCTTCGTGTTCCCCTCCCGCCTTTCGTGTCCATTGTAGGTGCTGTCGTCGGCATCCTCGCTGGACCGGCATGTGCTGGTGCACACTGGAGAGCGTCCGTTCAACTGTCGCTATTGCCACTTGAACTTCACAACCAATGGGAACATGCATCGACATATGCGCACCCACAAGCAACATCAGGCATCGCAGCAGCAGCAGCAGCAGCAACAGCAGCAACAGCAGCAGCAACAGCAGCAGCAGCAGGCACAGTCGCAGTCGCAACAGCAGCAACAGCGACGCCAGCAACATGCGGGTGGAGTTGGAGCCGCTGGCTCCGGATCGGGATCGGCACAGTTGTTAACAACGCGAGCCGAGAGCTATGAGAGTGATGCTAGCTGCTCGACGGATGTGTCCAGTGAGCTGAACAGTCACAGCAGCAACAGCAATCAATCCAACCACAACAACAATAGCCACAAAACGAACAACAATAACAACAATAAAAACAACAACAACAACAACAACAACAATGAGGATGAGGTCGAGCTGGAGCTGGAGGATGAGCAGCTAGTGTTGAGCAGCAAACAGCGACGCCTCAAGGCAGTCGTCCTAAACAACAACAATATTATTAGGGATGAGCAGCACGAGAATCGGGCGGATGATGATTCGGATGTGGACAGCGTTGATAGTGTTGCCCAGGTGATAACGAGCACACCAGATGTGGCCACGTTGCTCGCCTCGGGCGGCACCTCGCCGAGCCACTCGCATTCGGAATCACATTCACCGCCCCTGCTGCTGCAGAGCTGCCCCGCCTGCAATTCGGGTGAATTTGAATCTGTGCCAGCGTTGTGCGCCCATCTGGATGCCGAGCATGCGGACATACCGGCCAAGTGTCGCGAGTGCGAGGTGATCTTTGCCACACATCGACAGCTGCAGTCGCATAGCTGTCGTGGATTGCCGCCGCTCCTTGGTGTCAGCTCATCGCCACTGCACAAGCAAGAGGAGCACGAACTGGAGGAGGAGGAGCAGCAGCAGCACGAGGAGGACCATGAACCGCAGCACAAGCAGGAGGAACAGGAGCAGGCTGAGCAGCGCGAATGTGAAGATTTCTTCCAGCAGCTGTATCTGAAGAATAAATCTTCAGCAGCGCTCCTTCCCTCTCCGATCAAACATGAGCCGGCGGATCAGCGACAGGATCTGGCCGACATTCAAAGCATACTCAATATGACCAGTTCCAGCTGCACCTCGAGTTTCCTGCGCAATTTTGAGCAGTCGGTGAACACGCCCTGCTCCAGCCAATATAGCGTCGATGGACGCGATGGCGAGGAGGAGGCCCAGGATGCCTTCACCAATGAGTTTCGCAGAATGAAGCTGCGCGGTGAGTTCCCCTGTAAGCTATGCAGTGCCGTCTTTCCCAATCTTCGGGCGCTCAAGGGCCACAATCGCTACCATCTGTCGGAGGTGGGCGCCGCTGGCCCATTCCGTTGCAACATGTGCCCCTATGCCGTCTGCGACAAGGCGGCGCTCGTTCGGCACATGCGCACCCACAACGGGGATCGGCCCTACGAGTGCGCCGTCTGCAACTATGCCTTCACCACCAAGGCGAACTGTGAGCGCCATTTGCGCAATCGACATGGAAAGACCAGTCGGGATGATGTGAAACGTGCGATTGTTTACCATCCAGCCGAGGATGCCAGCTGCGAGGAAAACAAATCCCGCACCGATGCCGATATCCTAACCGAGCTTAGCGGCTATCGCTGTCCCACACCCACAGAGCACAGTTCCTCGGCTAGCTCCTCGTCACAGCTAAAGCACATGTTGCTGGCGGAGCCGACACCAGCCGTAAAGGTAACAGCAACAACAGCAGCAGCAGCAGCAGCGGCGGCAACCACATCGATGCAGCAACAACCGCTCAAGATTCAGGTGAAGAGCTTGGATCAGCTGGTGGATAAGCCACTGCCTGCACTCGATCTCAGCATGGATGCGCTCGACTTGAGCAAGAAGCCCGCACAGCTGCTGGCCGAGCAGAGGGAGCAAAGGGAGCAGCTCGAAAGACACGAATTGCTGTTGCAGCAGCAGCAGCACCAGCAACAACAACAGCAGCAGCAACAGCAGCAACAACAACAGCAGCAGCAGCAGCAACAATTGTTTGGGGCTGGCGATGCAGCTGCTCAGTATATGCAACAGCTGTTGCGCAGCTTCATGCTCCAGCAGTCACCCGGTTTTCCTTTCTTTGGTTTTATGGCGCCACCGCCACCAACAGCGGCAGCAGCAGCAGACAAGTCAATGCCAACAAATCCAACAGCAGCAGCAGCTGCAGCAGCAGCAGCAGCAGCAAGCGCAACAGCAGCAACAATTGCTGCATTGCCATTGTCGCTGCCCGTGCCACTGCCCGCTGGTGGTCCCGTCAAGATGGTCATCAAGAATGGCGTCCTGATGCCCAAGCAGAAACAGCGCCGCTATCGCACCGAGCGTCCCTTTGCCTGCGAGCATTGCTCGGCCCGCTTCACGCTGCGCTCCAACATGGAGCGGCACGTGAAGCAGCAGCATCCACAGTTCTATGCGCATCGCCAGCGACACCGCAGCGGTCATCATGTGATGCGTGACCGGGCTGCATCCTCCAGTGCTGTCCAAGCGGCAGCCGCTGCTCAGGCAGCAGCAGCAGCAGCAGCTGCCGCAGCAATGAGTAATCTCAGCCAGCAGCAACAGTTGCAGCAGCAGCAACAGCAACAGTTGCAGCATTCACATCACGTCCATGCGCCAATTTCGGAGCAGGTCAAATATGCCATTTTGGCGCAGCAATTGAAGGCGCGCAAGGATACGGATTTGTTGCAACAGGCACTGGCACATGGCTCTAGCAGTGTGGTCACCAATCCGCTGCTGCATTTCACCTACAACAAGCAGCAGCAGAAGCAACAGTTGAGCAACAACACTGGCAACTCTTTGGTGCTGGACGATGATGAGCCGCCCAAGCTGATTATTGACGAGGATGATGAGGATGTGGACGGCGAGGGCGAGGGCGAGGGCGAGGACGATGATGATGAGGAGGAGGAGGGGGATCATGAATTTAATGTCGATGACGAGGAGCAGGAGGATGAAGAGATGGACTTGGACGATGAACATCAGCAGCATGAGCTGCCGCACAAGGAGGATGATGACGATGATGATGATGATGATGATGATGATAACGATGATGCAACAGCCGCAGCAGCAGCAGCAGCAGAGGCGTCGCTGCAACAATTGCAGGCAACAAATGATAAACTGCAATCGAAGCCAATTGAGGCGGCCAAAAAGGCAGCGGAGATCATAATGGAGCAGGCAATCAAGGAGGGCGAGCAGTTGGCCTCCGAGAAGCAGCCGCGTTCTCAATCCCAGTCCAGAGGCGGCAATAAGCCAGCGACGCCAACAACAATGAAAACAATGATTGCACAAGCGGAATCGGTGGCCAAGTCCTTGAAGGAGGTGGCCAGTTCACCGTTCAAGGATGAATCTCAGGATCTGGTGCCTGTGGCCAAACTGGTGGACAATGCGACCAGCAATCAGGTGTCATTCAATAGCTATTTCCGTCCCAGCGACGTGGCCAATCACATGGAGCAGAGCGACGAGGAGGGTCTCGTCGCCAGCGGCAGCGCCAGCGAGAGCAACAATTCCGGCACCGAGGATGTGACCAGCAGCAGCAGCAGCTGCGGCAACGACACCAAAAAGAAATCCGCCTACAGCCTGGCACCGAATCGTGTCAGCTGCCCGTATTGCCAGCGCATGTTCCCCTGGAGCAGCTCGCTGCGCCGCCACATCCTGACGCACACCGGCCAGAAGCCGTTCAAGTGCTCCCATTGCCCGCTGCTGTTCACCACGAAGAGCAACTGCGATCGCCATCTGCTGCGCAAGCATGGCAACGTTGAGTCCGCCATGTCTGTCTATGTGCCCACCGAGGATGTCAGCGAGCCGATACCCGTGCCCAAGTCCGTCGAGGAGATTGAGCTCGAGGAGCAGCGACGTCGCCAGGCGGCCGAGGCCGAACGGGAGCAGATCGAGCGCCAAAAGGAGCGCGAACGTGAACTGGAATTGGAACGGGAAAGGGAGCGGGAACAGCAGCAATTGATCCAACAGTTGCGCCAACAAATGGCCGCTGCTGCAGCAGCTGTTGCTGTTGCCGTTGTCACTGCACCAGCGCATCCAGCAGCACCACAGCCAGCCCAATCGCCACCGGGCCTGGAGGCGAGCAGTGATCTGCCCTACAAATGCCATCTGTGCGAATTCTCGTTTGGCGAGCGGCTGCAGTGTCTCGAGCACATCAAGCAGCTCCACTCGCACGAATTCGCGCTGCTCCTGGCCAAGGGGGCCATCGAGACGGATGGACAACTGCAGCATCAGCAGTTGCCAGTGGCGGCTGGTGGTGCCTCGCATTCGGATGATGAGGCTGCCGCTGTCGGCACCAGATCGGGCAAATATCCCGACTATAGCAATCGGAAAGTGATTTGCGCATTTTGCGTGCGTCGCTTCTGGTCGACGGAGGATCTGCGGCGACATATGCGCACCCATTCCGGCGAGCGTCCTTTCCAGTGCGAGATCTGCTTGAGGAAGTTCACATTGAAGCACAGCATGCTGCGGCACATGAAGAAGCATAGTGGACGCAGTCACAATGCTGGCGAACTCGATCATCAATCCGATTGTTCCGATGATGAGCAGATGTTGCCCTGCTCCCCACCCTCAACGCCAACGCCCACTAACAACAACAACAACAACAACAACACTTGCCAGAACAACAACAACAACAACAACAACAGCAGCAACAACAACAACAACAATAGCAACAGCAAGCAGGTGCTGCGCGAGCTGCTGGGCAAGGCAAACGAGTGGCGAGTGAGTCGCCTGGGTGAGCATAAGGAGAACATTGCCGAGGCAACAACAACACCGTCAGCAGCAACAGCAGCAGCGGCAGCAACAGCTGCAGCAGCAGCAGCAGCGGCAGCAACAGCTGTGGCCAGTGGCGATCTAATTGGTAATCTGTTGGGGATTAGTGATCAGGGCATACTAAACAAGCTGCTCTCCTCACCAGACGAAGCTGCCAAGCTGCTGGGAGTGGAGAAGTAAACTCAGACAGACAGACAGAGAGACAGAGAGAGAGAGAGAGAAAGAGATGGAGAGAGAGAGAGAGAGCGATCAAGAGAAAGAGCTAGTCAACTATATATATATATATATATATATATATATATATATCACAACCAAGAATGCCAGATTTGTAAAACGGATTAGCCAATGGGTCAACTCAGTGTGGGGTCAAAACACAGCTCAGTAGTCGTAGTCAGTAGTCGAAAGTTAAGTTAAGGATTAACAAATACCGATATAGTTAACACACACACCCCCCCCCCCCCACACACACACCACCCCCCACCAGCCTTCAGAAAAATATCAGAAGACAAAACATTCGTATGTCTTTTTTTTTTGTCATTTCAAACAACAGAAAATGTTTAATGCTGATCAAAATTCGTATTTCAATATAGTAAAATTATTTAAGATTTGAAAATCGATCTCTTCAATCCGTCAGATGTTGCATATGCACTGTGCAAATCTTCTACATTCATGTTGGGGCTAAACAATATTGAAATACAGATTTAAAACACAACAAACTTAATAATGGGGGTTTATCCAAACTTAAATCGTAAATCAATTGAAAACTTTACCAAAACCCAAAAGGAAATTCCATAACAGAGGCGGTTCCACAAAACGTTAACGACTTTTGTCTGGGACGGTATTTTGTTAATGAGAATTTTGAACTGTATGCGAGCTATCATATATGTATGTACCGATATATACCATATATATATTTATATATATATGCTCGCCTTACATATACCAAAGCTTAAATAGTGTTTTTTTATATATCTTCATCAATCTAGTTACTGTAAACTCAAGTTTTATATTACATAATACAATTTTTTTTCTTTTATATTTTTTTTTTTTGTTAGTATATATAAGAATATTTTTTTTTCTTGTGTGTATGTGTAATTTGAGTAACGGTACAACCGAAAATGTAACGAAACGAACACACATTTGAAACTGAAGCAAAAACTGAAATCGTGTTCCAAATTCGCCAATCGCCAAAATTGCGAAAATCGAATTGGCATGCAAAACAAAATTATAATCAAAATTAGCAAACAAAACAGACAAAAAATCACAAAAAAAAAAAAACAAAAAAAAAAGGAAAAATATCAAATACTTAATTTTAAGTTGTTCTGTTTTTTTTTTTATATATATATATTTGGAAAATAAGAATTAAAACAACAACGAACACAATTAAATAGAGTTAAAAAAAAAAAAAAAACCATGACTTGTAGAAAAAACAAAAAACCAAACTGTACAAGAAATGTTTGCCTTCATAGTGCTCTTCTACTTATATTATTTTTTTTAATTATTATACTATATATATATACATATATATAAATAAATATTATGATTATTGTACATTGAATGAGGCCTTGAACCGCAGTGTGGCTTAAATCTAATGATTAAAGAATTAATTATATTAAATGCATTGAGCATTCCATATTAGCTTAAGTGACTTTTTTTTTATATTAACAATACAAATATACATATATACCATAAACATAAATTTTACTAATATTATTATGATTACTATAGAAACTCACTGGAAAAGCGAAATTCATTGCTGTAGCTTAAAAACAAAAATTTAAACATTGTAAACCTAATTTTAAATTGAACAACTTTAATTCATATATACATAATACATATACATAAATACATGCATACATAAATAAACACACACACACACACATATATATACACTTACACATACATATATAGAGAGCAAATCATATACATACATATATAAAAAGTAGTCGGAACATTTTACAGCAATAACCAAAGCATTTCACCAATTACGAGTTTTTATCTACTTTACTTGAAAAGCGAAAGAGAAACAAACAAAATTATTGAACAAATTAAATTATGTACTTAGCGTTTATGTACTTAATAATAATAATTAATTAATTACGATAAACAATTGATATGGCAATGCAAATATAAATAAAACAGTTGCGATCAAAAATATTTAACAGACTTTTTCCTTTTTTCCAATAGGATATGGCAATTCAATGCCTTCCGACTCTTGCCTCGAGTAATTCTGATTTGAATTTAAGATATTTTGGTTAAACCAAAAAGCCTAAAGGGCTTGTCTTAATTATGCTGTTGTCTGTAAAACAAAGCTCAGTACAACTAAAACAGAAGTAATTTCTTAAACTGTAAAGTGAAACCAGTTTTATTTTTTTGGTGGCACTGTATTTGTACAGTACTTCATGCACTAGCAATTAAGGTTACATTAAAATTATTATATATAAGCCCGAGAGTATACTTTGCATTTTCGAATACAGCCGAAAAGTAGGCTAATATTTTGTTCTTCATTTATTTGCAGCTCAGCCAATTGGACATAATACATTCAAATTTTCGTAAATATGTATTTATTTACACGTATATTTAGTACATGCAGTAATTGAATATTTTTTTTTATGTTTTCATAACGGAAAATTTTTGCAATATGTCTGTGTGCATGTTTAATTCAAATTTAAAAAGGTCGTAGCGAATTACACATATTTATGATAAAAACATACGGTTTTAAATTTCGCACGTGTCAGCAATAAAAGCCAAATACACACAAGGGCGTGCGCGTGAAATATAGCGAAGGGGACACCGAAATGTTTTTATACTTTTTTTATACACACTTGTCTCACACATCATAAAAAAAATTCGTCCAATTTGTATTTTTTTTTTTACTAGTTCAGTGTCCCATCTGAGTACGTCCCTGCATACATATATATGTACATCTATGAAATGATAAATAAATATACAAACACATATATAAATATATATGCGCACAGTCGTACAAACACCAATTAAATACATACATACACACACGCACCTGTTAAATACATACATACACACACGCACATGCAAGCAGAAAAACAAACGTATCAAAATTAAACGCACACCAACACACACACACACTGAAGCGAGCCTCCACCGCGATATTGAAACCAAAAACAAAAACAGCAACAGCTGCTTTTTCAAGTTCGACGCTACATACATTGTTTGCGTGTTTGTGCAAGTCTATGTTGCTCGGCCCCCTCGTCGAAAATCAACAATCGCACCATCCATTCACACACGCGCTGGGCAATAACTTGACACAGCCTCAGTTGCTTGTTTCAGTTCTAGTGAAACCACCGGTTTGGCCAGCCGCATTCAGAATCAGCAGCAGCAGCAGCAACACGCGCTCCGTGCCCGATTGTCCAGTAACTGTAATCCGTTTTTCCTGACCTGTTTAAGATGTCCTTTGTGCGTCTAATTAGTGCTGAGGTGAGTTATTTGTAATTACTCAAAGATCGATAATACAGTTGGCATTAGAAGTGTGTAGTGTTGGAAAGCTTTTGTACGGTGTGCAAAAGTGCATTGTCAAATGTAAATGCGGTAATGTGTGCATGCAAATTACAACTGCTTAATGCACATTCCGATTTATTTGTGTGCTCATGCATAAATTGGTCAATTAAATGGTTTAGCGTATAAAAGAAAGGGCAATTGATAGAGAAAACACATTACGTAATTTTGGTTTTCTGTGTTTTATATACTGAGAACAGGCCACACAGGTAAATCAATTGTCTATTAATTATCCGATTGCTGCTGCCATCCGCTGATATGTGTGGGCGGGGCACATATTTATTTATATGGGTGCATATTATCATGTTGCCGGGCAATTTCCACCTGTTGGCGTACAAAGTAGTAAAGCACCTAAATTTGGAATTAAGTATAGATAAGTGAACAATGTATATATATATATATATATTGTTCACTTATCTAAACTTATATATATATAGATAAGTGTACATTTGTACAGTCAAAACTGCTAAAGCTTTTTATAAGTCGATTAACATGCATTAGTTTTTCTTACGAGAATCTATCTACCGTTTATTTTCTGCATTATTTTACTATCGATATATCGCTGCTTAGATCCTCTTGGGACGGTGAAATATTATTCACATATCGATATATTGGCACATTAAAAGCAAACACTTCGTATTATTAATAGGCACGTCTGATCGCGAAGCGCAGTTATTCGTCGGCAGCTCCAACGACGAATCTCTTCATCGATGGCAAATTTGTGGAATCAAAGACAAAGGAGTGGATCGATGTGCACGATCCGGCAACAAATCGGGTGGTGACACGTGTACCCAAGGCCACCCAGGAGGAGATGAAGATCGCCCTCGAGTCCAACAAGAAGGCCTTCAAGTCGTGGAGCAATCAATCGGTGCTCTCCCGCCAACAGGTCATGTTCAAGCTGCAGGCCCTTATCAAGGAGAACATGGACAAGCTGGCCCAATGCATTACGCTGGAGCAGGGCAAAACATTGGCCGATGCCGAAGGCGATGTACTTCGCGGATTGCAGGTGGTCGAGCACTGTTGTAGCATTCCTTCGCTGCAGATGGGCGAAACTGTGGCTAATGTCGCTCGGGATATGGACACGTATTCGCTGGTGATGCCATTGGGTGTCACCGCCGGCATTGCTCCGTTCAATTTCCCAGCCATGATACCGCTGTGGATGTTCCCAGTTGCGATAACCACCGGAAACACAATGCTTCTAAAGCCATCGGAACGTGTGCCCGGTGTCACCATGATGCTGATGGAGCTGCTCAACGAAGCCGGCTGTCCGCCAGGCGTTGTCAATGTCATCCATGGCCAGCACGATGCCGTTAATTTCATTTGCGATGCGCCCGAAATTAAGGCCGTTTCCTTTGTCGGCTCCGATACAGCCGGCAAGTATATTTACGAGCGTGCCGGAAAGAATGGCAAGCGAGTCCAGAGCAATATGGGCGCCAAGAATCATGGCATCGTCCTCAGCGATGCCAACAAGGAGAACACATTGAATCAGCTCGCTGGTGCCGCCTTTGGCGCCGCTGGACAACGTTGCATGGCTCTGTCGACGGCCGTTTTTGTGGGTGAGGCCCAGGAGTGGATACCTGATCTGGTTGAACGTGCCCAGAAACTTAAGGTAAATGCCGGCCATATACCCGGCACCGATGTAGGACCGGTTATCAGTGCCGCTTCCCGTCAGCGCATCAACGAACTGATCGAGTCGGGTGTGAAGGAGGGCGCCAAACTTGTTCTAGATGGACGCAAGATTAGTGTGGCCGGTTTTGAGGATGGATATTTTGTGGGTCCAACCATATTGAGCGATGTCAAGACGAACATGAAGTGCTACACCGAGGAGATCTTTGGCCCGGTGCTTGTCATTCTGAATGCGGACACTCTGGACGATGCCATCAATATTGTGAATGCCAATCCCTATGGCAATGGCACCGCAATTTTCACCACAAACGGTGCCGCTGCCCGCAAGTTTGTCAATGAGATCGATGCCGGACAGGTGGGCGTCAATGTGCCCATACCAGTGCCATTGCCAATGTTCTCGTTCACCGGCACTCGCGGCTCCTTCCGCGGTGACCATCACTTCTATGGCAAGCAGGGCATCAAGTTCTACACTCAGACCAAGACTGTTACCCAGCTCTGGCGTGAAACAGATGTCACTCACACCCAGGCAGCTGTCGCCATGCCTACAATGAAGTAAACATAATCACTCCAAGGAGTAAAAGAAATTGCTGCATTTATTTTCTGAGCCTGTTAGAATTAGAATTAAGCTAAATGTTAAACTGAAAACAAAACAAAACACAAAAACAAATCGTGTATGAAAACAAAAACCAATCGTAATAAATTGTTATAAAAAAAAAACACAATTAACCGTTTGTATAACCGGGAATTGGAAATTTCCATTCCGTTTATTTGAAAGTTTCCAAGGATTCAATGATTTTCTAAAAATATCAACGTGAAGAGTATTTGTTAATTTCGTAGAAACCAGAAATTTTGATGTAACCCCCAATTTGTACGATGATCCACATACCACTTAGGACTGCCCCATTACTTATTTTCTATGGTGGGTTGTTAAATAACAAATTAATTATGTTATGCCTATGCAAATAATTGAACACAATAATTATAGGGCAAATGCTTGCTTGGCAACCAGTTCTTTAAACTTTCCATCCGGTATTTGCATCAGCTCATCGAAAGTGCCCGACTCGATAATCACTCCATGCTGGAGAACGGCAATTTTGTTCGCCTTGTGTATGGTGCTCAGTCGATGGGCAATGGTCAGCACTGTACGTCCCTTGACCAGTCGATCGATTGCCGTCTGCACCAGTTGCTCTGACACCGAATCCAACGCACTTGTCGCCTCATCTAATACGAGTATGGTCGGATTCTGTTTGGGGATTACAAATTTAAAATAATGTATATAAAATATATAATATATATATTATATATATATCAAATATTAATTAATAACTACCTTAATTAGCGCCCGGGCAATGGCGACACGCTGCTTTTGTCCACCACTGAGGAGAATGCCGCGTTGGCCGACAATCGTTTCCAGGCCAAACGGCATATCTTTAACAAACTCGTGCACGTTTGAGTCGTGGACGACACGCTGCAGCTGGTTCTCGTCGAGTTGATCGCCCGGATTAAGACCGTACAGAATGTTGGAGCGAATGGAGCCGGAGAAGAGCACCGGCTCCTGGTTAACGGCGGCAATATTGTGACGTAACCATAGCGGATTTATTGTATGCAAGTCGGTGCCATCCAGAAAGACTCTGCCATGCACTGGATCATACAGACGCATCAGGAGCAATGCTATTGTCGATTTGCCGGAACCGGATCGACCAACAATGGCCGTCGTCTGATTGGGTTGCAGTGTCAACGAGAATTTCGAGAGGATCATACTTTCTGGACGCGAGGGATAGCAAAAATCAACATTATCGAACCGCATCTCGCCAATGGGTTTGCCCTGCGGCGAAATGCCCGTGTTGAACGGTATTGCATATTTGCGATCCATTATCTCCCAAATGCGCGCCGATGCCCCAATGCCCTTGTTCACATGACTATAGAAATTGGATAGGCCATTAATTGCCACACCCACATAACCTGCGTACATCATAAACGCTGTCATGGCGCCAATGGTTAGCTGATTATCCAGCACCAGAGTGCCGCCATAATAAAGAACCGATATCATCACAAAGTTGCCAGAAAATCCAGTCTAAAAAGACAGAGAGTGGAATCAAATTAGGGATTAAGTTTCAGTTGGATGTTACCTCTTTAACTTACCATGCCAAAAAATATCGACTTGGCTTTTGCCTCCTTGTAGCCAATTAATTTTGCTATATCCAGTTTTTTGTCATACTGTTCAAACTCTTTCAGCTCGTGACAGAATGACTTCACAGTACGCACATTGCCGAATCGCTCCTCGGCATGCTTCATTAATTCAGCATATTCATCCAGCTCCAGTTTGGTTATGCGACGCACATAGCGTCCATAGAAAATGGCCATTGCACCGAGAGCAGGTACAACCATTGCACTAACCAGCGCCAGCTCAGGCGATGTTATCGTCTACAGATGGCAATCAATGGAATCATTGGATCTTGTGTACGGTGTATACAAAAACAAAACGAAACCTCACCATCATGACAGAACCGACACCGATCATGGCCGTGGAACGTAAACCATCGGAGAGATTGTAGCTAAGCGCATTGCCCACCAAAAAGGTATCGTTGCTCAGACGATTGATGAGCTCGCCGGTGCCGCGAGTATCGAACCAGCCGACCTCCTGCGACAATATGGACCTATAGAGATTGGAGCGCAGACGCCGCACAATGCGTAGAGCTATTAAATATAAAAAAATATGATATTAGACACTTGAATCCTTGCAAATTGCAAATTGAGAATTAGACGTACCAGCCGCGCCAAAGAGATAGACACGCGCAAAGTTTGCAAGACCGCCGATAACGAATAGACCAAGCAATTGTAGAGAAAAGCTTCGTAAGTTCTCCAATGCTTTCGCTTCCAGGCCTGCCTTATTAAAGACGACATCGATAACACATCCCAAAAAGTATGGCACACTCATTGTGATCGCCGAGGAGACAGCCAAACATAAGAAGCCCACTGAATATGTCGACAGCGAAATACAAGATGTAAAACAATCGATCCAACGGCAGACAATAACATTTACCTACATAGTAGTGTCCCTAACTCTTCTGATGTCAAACTGAGCAGACGCTTATACTCAGACTTGAATGTACTGAAGAAGTTAGTCACCTCATCACTTTGTTGGCCAATGCGCAGACCTCGCCTAATGTTGAGCAGATAGGTTGCCCATTTGGTACTGCCACCAGTCGAACGGATAACCGCTGGCACCGACGGTGGTCGGTTCTTGCACAGATGATTGAATGGTCGTCGTAACAGCAGTAGCTGATTACGCTGAACCGTTCGCGTTATTTGACATATCTGCAGCGCTGTTCTCACATGCTTCACTCGTGTGCAGTTAAGTAGCATCGTCAACTAATTTTACAAATCTTTCTTAATTTTAAGTGTCAATTCATTAAACTAAATACACAAAAATTTTAATTTCAAAAGTTTTGGCAAAGCGGCTAAACAAAAATTCGCTAGTATAAATTTCATCCACTTCGCCAGCCGGTCCAAGATATAATTTAAGCAGCTGTTTATTTACATTTTTCTTATTCATTAGAAGATTGCTCACAGCTAGCACGGCGTTTCACTTAAATGTGACGTCAAGGCAACTACGATTGCTCGAACTTTTTCGTATTTCGATTAAGTTTTGTTTAGTTGTAAATTTGGTGCAAGTTTTATAAAATACATAGTGCATTAATTGCGGATCGTTAAGTCTTCTTGTTAGTATTTGTTATTATTATATTAAATTCAAAACACTCTGACGTCACAAAAACAGCTGAATTGTCAACAAGTTAAGCGGCCAAACCCATATTTTGAAAATTGACATAAGGACAGTTTCAATAAATTATATAAAATATAATTCAATTAAGCTTTTTATTAACTGTAGTTACCGAGTGTTTAGATTTACAGAAACATATTCAACTCTTGTAAGCGAAAGTTTCAAAAAGAAATAGAAATCAACAAGCTTTACTACCTTAACAGATGATATAATTCGTAGGCTTAGGCAACACTGTGCTGGTACGTTCATCGATAACAAACAATAGGGCACAACACGTGCGCGTACGAAACCGATATCGAAATTTGTATTTGCCTTTTACTTCGAGCGGCAGCATGGAGGTCGGCAAAGGTAAGTTGCCCGCCAACTTAACTTAAATAATGTGTTTATATATGTGAATATCATTGCAGAGCTACGAACGTGGCTGAAGGACAAAAGTAAGCCGTATACCGCACGCTTGGAATTTGCAATTAAAGTTTGGCAATCTCTGAATTTTGTCTACATTAATAAATACGAAGTCATTTGTAAATGGCTGGTGAAGACGCTGCCGAATACCGACGAGGAGCTGCCCGTTACACAGCTCCAACAACTGTTCAGCCTGCGCGCCCAACCAGATATGGTTGGTGTGTCCACGAAGATGGCTCTGATTGTAGTGCTGCTAAAGCGCATCCAGGATGCGACTCCCTCTGCTGGTGAGAAGCATCCAGCACTGATCCAGCAACTGCTGAACTTTGAGCTGCTACAGGATGTGTTGCAAGCCTACTACAATCTCACCATGTCCAGCTATGGCACTCTCTTCACCTGCTACGAGCGACAGCTGCTTTTCCATAACGATGGCAACCAGTTGCGGCATGCGGACTTTATGCTGCCGCTACTGCAACAGCTGAGCGACTATGTGAATCGCAGCCCGAATCGCCCGCTTCTGCTCAAGGCCTACATGGAGGAGACGCTGCAGCCTCTTTGCCAGCTGTTCTTGCAGTTGCGTGAGCGAGGCTTCTGCTGTTTCGAGCAACTAGCGGCACTGGAGATGCAGCTAACGAATCATTTGAACATCAGTGAATTGACCACACGCATGGCCAAGCTGCCGCTGGCCTTGCATCTACTAGTGCTGGAAGCAGCACTGCTCAATCATTGCTTCGATCCGGCCAAACAATTAAAGCTGATGAATTTTGTGCTTAATTGGAACGTAGATTGGAAGCAGGAATATGTTAATCCACCGGAAGCAGTGATCACACTAACCACCCATGCGTTGGAGTCGCTGCGCAAGCATAACATTCCACTGCAATTTAAATCCGCCGTCGCCTTTGTCGCCGAACGTCTGCTCGGGCAGGTTCGCAAGTTTCGAAGCAAACATCTGCGGCAGTTGTTAATGATGCTCAGTGCCGCTTTGCGTCTCAATCCTCTGCTGATCGAACCGAATGTCCATCAGATCACCGTGTGGATGCTGTGCGCACCGAAACGCAACGATGTGGAGTTGTGCCTCTACTCCGAGTACCTGGTGCTTCTGCTGGACATGTGCAAACGTATGAATCGCACCGAACGCTTTATTATGCAGCTGTTGAAATCGTTGCGCGAATGGCTCTCCAATTTTGAACTGCAGTTGCCCACGTCCGGCGAGTCTAAGCGCAGTCGCCTCACATCGGAACAGGAGGAGCAGCCGGCCTTGCAGCAAAAAGACGATATTTATCTACAACTCCTGTTGAAGGCAATGCCGCCAACGGAAGCTATGTGCTGCAAAAGCGATCGCCTCGCCCAAACGTGGCCAAGTCAGACAGCAGGTGCTGCCTTCACACGCCTCATCAGTCAGCTCATGTCCAAGCCATCCATTGTCATCTGGCGAATGCTGCTGCACACCTTAGCCGAGCTTCTGGTGACCGATTCGGAGGCGGTGCTGCCGGCAAACCTCAACTTTGCTATCGAACTGCAGGCAACGCTGCTTTGTCAGTATCTATTGGGCACACGGCTGGCGGAGCAAGTCCAGCAGAACGAGACCCAGGTGGCGCAGCAGCGTCAGCATACCGCCGAGGTCCTCTGCCAGTTTGGACGACATCTTCTCGCACGGGAGCACAATCGTCACACGATGAACGCGTTCCTAGAGTGCGTGGAACGAGCCAGTTGCTTTGATCTGCTCCTCGCATATTATTGGCCAGACGGAATGTCACTGACGACGCTTGACGTGGTGCCGGCACAGCTGCGCAAATTCATGCCCAGCGACGAGTGGAAACTGATCCAGCAGCGTGTTCACAATTTCGGCAAAAGCTTGTGCCGTCAGCGATTGCAGCGTCTGGAAATGCAGCTGATCGAAGCCGGCTGGCTGCTGTTACCCAACCAGCGGGCACAGACCTGTCCGGATGCCCTTGTCGAGCTGGTGCCCCAAGAACTGGTCGGCCACCACTTAACGCGCTCCCAAAAACAGCAGCGACTACAACAACAACCGAAGCAGCTGCAGCACACAGATTCAGAATGTGTGGAGCTGCAGACGCTCCAGCTGCTCGAGGATTACGCAGCTAGTTTGAAGGAGGCCAAGATTAAGGGCACGCTTCTCAACAAGCAACTCAAGCTCCTGCACGAGGCTGATGATTCCGCTTTGGCTAATGCGTTGAGGCAACATTGTGCAAGCACAAAGCAGACGGCATTGCCAATGGACACAACGCTGGAGCTGATCGAGGCACTGCAACTGCTGCCACTCGCCCAGCTGGTTGGCAGGATAAAATTGCGTCTTTGGTTGCTCATCTTCAGTCTGTATCACGACGTGAGACGTGGCCAGTTGCAGCAACAAGCCGACCAGCTCCTTGAGAAGCTGATCGGTAAGAGTCACTCAGGGACAGCGAGAGCGAGAGAGAAACTGAGTCTCCTTTTTGTACAGTTCTTAATCGCTCTCTACCGCATATAGTCTCTATAATGTGTATATATAATCCTGATCCTTCAAGCCCCTAATTCTCCACTTCGTTTTACTTCCGCAGATATTTTACATTTTGGTCGACCGCTCGCGCTTTGCAACTATTTTCCGCAGGTGGTGGAACTACTGCAATTGGTGCCCATAGATGCTGCTGCTGCATCTAGTGATGCATCATCGACTGCGCCCATCTCAGCCTCAGCTGCGTGGCGATTCTATGAGACGCTTTTTGGACGCTGCATTCGTCGCTTGGGTCCCGGCACCGATATTTTTCTCGAAAATTTTGCTCAACACATTCGCGACCAGTTGCAGCAATCACATTTGGATTCGAAATGCCGCCAACTGCTGCTGCTCGCAATTGAGACGCTGTCGAGCGGAACAGGCGTACAGGCGAGACGATTGCAACGACATCTGCATCCGCTGCTCGAGATTTACGGCCAGTTTGTCACACACAAGTTTCAATCAAAGAAGAAAGCGCCATCCGCCTACAAGGAGTTTGTGCAGCAAACCCTCAGCGGCTATGTCATCTATCTGAGCAGCTGCATCAATCGTGACGCCAAGCAGCAGCAGCAGAATGGGAAACAGAAGCAGGATGAGGACCAGAAACAGGATGAGAAGCAGAAGCAGGATAAGAAGCAGAAGCAGGGCAAAAAGAGTGCAGGAACAACAACGACAACGGTGCAACCCATCGATGAAAACTTCCGGCGCATCTGCAAGATTTACATTGGACACTCGGTGAGGCAAATCAATTACAATTTGATAACTAAATGTGTTAGTTACTTTTAATAATGTATTGAAATTAATTAAAGTAGTTAAATTATCGTAATGCACATGCCATACGCCTGCTAAATGTGGCGCTAACGCATCGTCAATTGCTTCATCTGGACCTGGACGAGATTGAGTTTGTGCTCAATACGTATTGGCGGCAGTTAAATGCGGACATTGAGTCCGCTTCGACATTGGACATCCAGTCCATTGAGCCGGCCGTTAAACTAATCATTGGCTACAAGACCAATGAGGATTTTCTGCTGCTGTTGCGCAGACAGATCACTCAGCTGGACGGAATGCGGCGGCCAGAGACGACGGCCGAGCACACAAACCTGCAGAATGTGCTCATCTTGTTGGCGCTATTCGCCAAATGTTCCCTAAGCTCCATTAAGGCGGCGGTAAGTTTCCCCTTAAGAACAATGCTCAACTGTGCCTGACGATCGATGCTATCTTTGACAGATGCTCAATGAGCACTTCGAGACGATCAGCGGCAATGTTACGTTGCGTCTGCCACCCGTAATCGATGTCAACTATCAGCAGCATGTGCTCCGTCTCTTGGAAGCACAGGGGGCATTGGTCAGCAACCGAACAGTTCCACTTAGCAGCGGAACCCTTGACTCCATACTGGGCAGCATGTTCGATATAAATATCAAACGATTCATCATTGCCGGCGGCAGCTGGTCACATTTCGTTCAGCTGCACGCCGCCCTCTCCGAGAATTGTCTGGTGATGTTGCGCTATCATTCGGCACTAATGTTGGATCGTGCCTCACAGATGACAGCCATCTACCAGGATCTGGTGCAGTCGATTGTATGCTACCGCAGCGAACGCAAACAGGCCCAGAGCCTCACAGATGCCGAGCTTGATGGCCTGTCCGAGCTGGCCATGAAACTGGTTACCCTCCTCGCCGACATTGCGACAGGACCTTTATCGTTGGCCATAAAACGTGTAGCACCGTTCCTGCTGATCTTTATTATCAATCAGATGGTAGCCACCGAGCGACCCACCACACTCTTCGAAAAGGTACATAACCCTTCCCCAGCCAGAGTCCACTTAATTAAATTATAATTTTTGTTTCGGCTTCCAGGTGAAGGTGCACATGATTCGCATTTGCCATGAGCTGATTGGCATCTGTGATCATCGCGCTGGACACTTTATTTTGCGTGCCAGCAGCGAAGCCGGCGCCAATATGTACCAGAATCTAGTGAAGGAGCACGACAAGTACCACAAGTTCCGTGGCAAAGTATAGATGGATTAATATACCAACATTGCAACTTATTCCTAATGAATAAATATTATATATATATGTAGTGACATTAAACACCATTATTTTAATTTTAGTTTGTGTTGTAAAGGACCCGTTTTTTTTCGTTTTCTTAAAAAAGGAATTTTTAATAAATTAAAGCTCTTGTCGCCTATGCCCTGGATTTAAGCTTGCCAGCCGGCCAAAGTCTAATTAAGGCATATCGTGAGAGATTTTACACAGTTATTACAAGTTTGTTGTTTTAATGCATATGAATTACTTTTTAATTTATGATTGATTATTTTATGAATTGAATGATTTTTGTTGTTGTTGTTTGATAATATGACCGAACTGTTGATTTTCGGATAAATCAACCGAAAATCAACAGATCGATCATTTTATATCAGGTGGCATCTGCTTGTGATTTGCTCATGGTTAGGATACATACATCTGGCACACTTCGCACAATGGACGTTCGGCTTCTTCTGGACGATTGCCGCTAAACGTGAATAAATAATACTAGTTAAGGAGGAAAAATGCATAGTGGAATACGTACAACACGGTGACACATGTATGGCATATGAATTCATCGCACTCGACGCACGAATAACCGCAATCCTCGCACAAATCAAAAGCGCAATTTACACACTTGTCGATTATCAGTTGTGGACGCATGCAACAGGAGGCGATGCGAGGAACAAGGTCAGGATTGACACCGTCGGGTTTCAGGTCGCGCACAATTAAATTGCCATCGCCAAGCAAATAATAGCGGTCGCACAACTTTTCTGGTCTATTGCCATGGCGAGTGGCACCCAAATTTGCGATGCCTTCATCCAACATCTTCGTCGTTTTTTCTGCGCGCCAAAAAAATGTTTTGTCGACTGCATGTAAATATCTAATGTTAATTGTACGCACCATAGACGGCTTTCATTTTGCCTGGGTCGCGAGAATTTCTTAATTTCTCGCTGACCCAGAATTTTGTTGGGTAACATTATTATTACCCTCATTGAGTTCGGAGCGCTTACGTTTAAAGGTTTTCGCATCCATTTGATTATTTACTTACTTTTTACCGTTTTAACGATCAGCTGGTTGTTTAGCGATAGTAGCTTTACAGCTCAATGTTGCGTTTTTATTTATTTCGAAAGCTTAATTTGTTCGATAACAGCAAAGGCAAAAACTCGATGAATTGTTAACAGCCACTGTCATGTAATGAGACGCAGGCAGACAGATGTGACTCGCCGCTAAACAAACACGTAAACGCATATATACATTCTACATCGAAGTAGGTATTTAAAAAAAGAGACTTTAGTTTTGACATCATTCACATTTCATTTAAAGCACACTCTAGAGAAAATTCCCCGTATATTAAAAACTTTCATGTATGCAGCAGCAAGCGCTAAGAATAGGTAGCAGCCACAGAAAATTCCAAACCTCAGCGTGACAATTACAATATCAGCAGCGAAACCCATCAGCAGCAACAACAACGACAGCTGACTATATCAACAGAGCAAAATTTCAACATTGTCGAAATTTAAAAGTGATAGCAATCATGTCCGTCGCTGATAATACGCCCGTTTTGCGCAGCTGCATTAAATTGCCGCTGACCGAGGAAGAGCTGTTGGAGGTCACGGCTAAGGCGAAGGACTATGCCATAATGCATGGTGCTGCCATGCGCTCCAGGACCAAGTTCAGTCCGGATTCGCTAAATGTGAGTTGATCGCAGCAATTGCAAAATTATAGTTCCATTTTCAAATGGCACCTTCAACCTTGTTTGGTGTAACAGATTGCTCCCTTTGTACTGGTGCCGTCATCATTTCCGCGAAAGGAATTCGAGAAGGCGATCACCATGCAACAGATTATCAATCGTCTGATGCACAATGTCGCCCACGATGAAGAATTCATAACGACCACGTTGGCTGAGACAATTAAAGTGGATGAATTCACTGCCAATCTGTTTAGCATTTATCGCAAGGTTCTGGCACATGGCTCTACCCAGGTGAGACAACTGTGTTTGTTTGCCTCTTACCTATATATATGCGCATCCTCAGAATCATCATTACCATTGTTAAATCAACCCAATCATCATGCGTCAATTATTCATTAGTCACTATTTAACTTTGTCATTGTCATCGTGATCGTCATCCTGATCGTCATCTTGATCCGCATTCTCAACCTCATCCTCACTAACATCTCCAAGTCAGCACCATTTTGGTTTTTAAGCTAAAGGGATTTTAGGTTGCTTTGGTGCAGGTGATTGAATTGGTGGACAGCTTAGTGCTTTCTCTTGATCTCTCTCGCTGTCTCTTCTTGCCCCTATCTCCCTCTTTCTCTTTCTATCCATCTGTCTATGATGCTCGCTCGTTTCTATCTAAATCCAAATCTATAAAAATGCAATATCGAAATTGTAAGTCCTTTTTTCAAACAGCTACATAAAAACAGCTAAAAAAAAATAACATTTTGGATTTAAAAATATGCATTTCTGCTATACTTCCGTAATGGTTTTTCGAACTGTACAATTACAGTAGGTATTCAGATGTACACAGACTAAATTCGATGGATTTTCGAAAATATTTTCAATGTTGCGATATTAGCGAGTAAATGCTGTTTTTGTAGTCGCCTCATCATAAATCCCAAAGCTATGCCAGCTTACCTCAAGTGCTAAACATACGCCCACATCCTGGATCCAGGAGATATTCGATAAATGACTTGACAGCGAATGTACAGTTGTCTTTTTATTTATATATATGTTTTTATTTAAATTTTTTGTTTCTTCTAGTGAGCTCTTTCGGCTCCTATTATATCCCTTTCTTTTTCTTGACCTCTCTCTCTCTCTCGCTCTTTCTCTGTCTCTTGTGGTGCTGCTCCTAGTGTTTGCGTTGTTGTTATCGCTGCTCGATATACTCAGTTTAATATATTATATCTACCCAGCTAAAAAATTACTCACGCACTGATTTGATATTTTCTGCTTTCCCCGTTTCAACAAAAATAATGTATATATAAATATATAAAAAAAAATTAAAAATTGAATCGCATCGATGATCGTGTTGTTCGTGTAATCGTTATCGTTATCGCTAACATTAACGTAATCGAAAACCTATAACAAATCTCAACAAACGTATACTTCCACACGAACACACACACACACACGAACACACACACACACGAACACACACACACACGAACACACACACACACGAACACACACACACACACACGAACACACACACACGAACACAAACACACACACTAACACTAACACACACACACACACGAACACACACGTTTGAAACCAAAGCCCATTTCATTGGGCATACTGCGCAGCGATCTGATGCTGGAGTCTCCCTGCCGGGCTATGTCAATGAGCGGCACCAGCGAAGGGAAGGACAACGAGGTGAAGGAGAAGCAGGAGGCAAAGACGAAAAAGACATCAAAAGTGGGCGTGGCGCGATGCATTAGTACCTCATCGGTCTGCTGGAAACAAGTCGAAATCAATACTATATCATCGGGGTTTGGCCATTTGGGACCAGTAAGCAGAACAATTCAAAGGTGCTTTCTCTCTTTCACTGTTTCACTCTCTCTCTCTCTCTCTGTCTCTCTCTCTCTCTCTATATATATATATCTCTCCCTCTCTTTCTATATAAAAATATATATATATATACATACATATATTTTTATATAAATATAAAAATATGTATATATATTTCTATTTTGCCGTCACATATAAACTCACATTGCCTGTATATGCCTAAAAGCCTAACCAAAGCCATTTACAAACAGAAACACACACAATAACACACACACACACGCACATGATAAGTAACCAACATATATGATATATTTAAATATATATATATATATCCACAGACCGTTCCAATAACAGCTTTAAATATTCCAATGAATATTTAAATATTCGTCAGAATACGAATCTATTTAAAGACTTATCAAGCTGAGGTCGAACAAACTTAAAATACCGCAAAGCAGCTGAATAAGCAATGTGAATTAAAAATTGAGATAAAGAAATTGTGGATTTCACAATATATGTAATTGAAATAGGATACGCGTTGCAATGCTTAAAAAAATGGTGTTTTTTTTTTATACATCTCGACAAATTGCGATAAATGACAAGAGAGGTAATGACGCCGTTACTTACTCATTGTGTATGTATATACTATGTATTATATAGTATATTCTATACGTGTGTGTGTGTAGATGTGTGCTTTTTTTTTAAATATTATCCTTGCTTATACACAACTGGCCAGTTTCTCCTATATTATGTATATAGGGGCCATGATTTCAATACAGCTCATTATGATTATAATTTGTAAAATAGATATATATATATATATATTCCACATACATATATACTCTCTGCATTGTATATACTACTACTACTTACTTACATATATGTATGTATGTATGTGTTTGTCTTTGAGTCCCGTTTTGTCGTAGTCCTTAGTTGCTTGACAAATATTGAACAAAGGATGAAACCAGCTCCTACCCAATGACCAATCCGTTTTGCTGCCTGCTTGTTTGTCCCCACCTTAACCCGCTCTCCGCTTGCCTGCTATGCTTAATAGTTTTTTTGTTACCGTTTTTTTTTTTTGCCATACACCTAATAAGTAACTGTGCACACATACAATTTGATCGAATTAAAAAGTCTAAAAAAAAGTACAGATTTTGAGTTGTGATGCTGCCTGTTTCTATTTAACTTTTCTTAATTTTTTTAGACAATGTTTGTTTTTTTTTTTTTTGTACAACAGCATTTAATCAAGATAAAAAAAAAAACATTTGAAAACCGTATTTACACAAATGGTGAAATCGGCAATGTCATTCAGTTTTATCGCCACAACGAAAAACTAGCTAGATACCAAAATGCGATAGGTACACCACACACAACCGCTCACACACACAGACACACACACTTACGTCATGTGATGAGTTCCGTTGACATTTGTCAGATTTGTAGAAGTTCCTAACAGTAACAGCAGCAACAGACGAAACAATTGGAGTAAATATTAGTTTAGCAAACGGCATTTGAATCCAAGCTGTACATACAAATTTCATAATTTGTATTTGGATCCCAGCTAGCATTTAAAATAATTATACGCTAGAATATAGAAAGAATTTATGCTGATCATTGTTTTGAAAATGTGAAATTGATTTTTGATATTAAAAGTTGTTTTACATTTTGGGCCTATCTACGAACCGATTTCGAAACTATTTCTGAATTCTATGCGATTATTTCTTTTGTTGATAGTGGAGTAACGAACCTCAAAATTAACAGGCTGTGATGTCTACTGATATCCTGAGTATTCTGATCATGGAAAATCATACGTTCAATAAATGTTAACCTCATACCATCTACTCTTAAGGCCAGTCTCACAGATTTCATCCACAAACCACAATGATATATGGTAAAAAATACAAGTTATAGTAAGATATTTATTAAAATCCATCAATTCACCAAATGAAATAATTGATAACAATCGAATTGCATTGCTCTCCCTTACATTTCATTCATTGACTTTCTCTCTCTTTCTCTCTCTCTCTCTCTCACTCTCTCTCTTTCACACACCCACACTTTAACTTGCACTTCCTCGCCGCGTTGTCCACTCGCTCTCAAACTCACCATAATAATTTCGGAATGTTTTTGTTTTGTTTTTAGTATTATTTCAAAATTAAAATACAACGAATACAAATACAATTTAAGCTAAGGTTTAGTTTAGTTTTAGGCTAAGAGTTCTCTGCTAGCTTCTATCTAAGCAATTAAGCCGTTACTCTATGTACCCAGTATGTATATACATCCATATGTACATATATATATAATATGTATAACCGATCATAATTGCAGGCTTATAGCGTCGGCCTATTGCGTTCTGACTATATGGCTCACATGTACGAGGGCTGTGCAATAAAGCAGGTTGAAATCAACACAGTTGCCTCCAGTTTCGGTGGCATTGCTACGACCTTGGCGCCTATGCAAAAGTATTAAGTGCTCTTTTCTCTCTCTCTCTCTCTCTCACTCACTCACTCTCTCGCTATTTCTGTCATATAAATAGAGACTGTCATTTATAATTTTTTGTATTTTTTCGCTCATCACAAATTGCACCCTGTTTTTATCATATTTCGATACAAGATCTGTTTCACATTCCAATTATGAAACACTCGGAATTTGGAACAGTCTTGGGAGTCTGCATACACACACATACGCACACTCACACTCAATGTTGCAGCAATACTCCTTAATTCACGAGTAATCAATTTAAAACTTACATATCTCACCACTGAACGTTTGCTAATCTGCACTCTGCCTCTCTCACTCTCACTCCCACTCTCATTGTGACTCTTTCTGTCTTATTAATAAAATGTAAATGGCATGCTCTCCTCTGCACTACCCCTCTTACGCACACTCTCACACTTTTACTCAAACACATGTTTGGTGGCTTTTTGGTTATGACTTGGACTTGAGCTTTTTGATGCCTACGCTCTCTCTCTCTCTCTCTCTTTATACATATATAACTCGCTCTCTCTATCTGCATTTGTTAAAAAAAAAACTCCTTTCCCTCAATTGCCGTTATTTTTTTTACTTGTTAATAGTAGTTGTAAATATCCCTAAAACTAATCACATTTTTGTCGTTTGTTGGTTTGTTATTTGTATAAGTTATTTCTTACTATCCGATTTACTAATCTTTATCTCTATCTCTTTGCCTCCGCCCGCCCGTCCCCTTTTTTCTCCTTTCTCTCTCTCTATCGCTCTGTTTGCTCACATTTAACCTGCCCACAGGTTCGTCCTACAAGAACTTGGACACTCCGACAAGTTGCAGCACGTGAGTATCAACAATACATATATGTATACATACACACATATATATATATATATATATATATATATATTATATATTCATATTCTTCATATAGTTGCCGAAGAATGAGGCGCTGTCTGGCTTGTGCGATGGCATGGTCAAGGCCTGGGACATATACGCGAAGCCGCAGGCTGTCATCCTATTCATCATTGAAGATATCACTTACAACATTTGTGATCAGCGATTCCACGAGTTCTACATCCGAGATACCTATCCGCACATCAAAGTGCTCCGTCGCACGCTCACCGAGATGCATCGTGAGGGAAAACTCGGCCCGAATAAGGAGCTGTTGATGTGCGTATCACTCTCTCTCTCTCTCTCTCTCTGCCTCTCTCTCTACTGTAGCTCTCTCTCTCTTTCGTTGTAGTAACAACATTGAGGTGGCAGTGATCTATTTCCGTGCAGGCTATGAGCCCGAACATTATCCTACGCAGAGCGAGTGGGATGCACGGTACTTGATGGAGACATCGCTGGCCATTAAATGCCCCTCGATCCAGTATCATTTGGCTGGCACGAAGAAGATTCAACAGGCACTCGCACAACCAGCCGTGCTCGAGCGTTTCATCAATGATCCCGAGGAGATTAAAGTCGTTGGTAAAATCTTCACTGGACTCTATTCGCTCGATGACAACGAGGCGGGCAATGCCAATTATGAAATGGCCCTGCTAACGCCCGAAAAATTTGTGCTGAAGCCACAACGCGAGGGCGGCGGCAACAATATTTACGGCTTGGACATTCCGGATGCACTCAAGGTACTTATACAGATATTATATATAAATATATATATATATATATGATTAATGTATCTATATTTTTACAGAGCATGAGCCGCGTGGAGCGTTCTGCTTGGATTCTAATGGATCTAATCAATCCGCCCCTGTCGCAGGGCTATATGATCCGGTTCGGCGACTCGATGCCGCCCAAATTAGTCGATTTGGTCTCCGAGTTGGGCATCTTTGGCGTCGTTATCGGCGATGCCGAGCACATTATTCACAACTATCAGGCCGGACACATGCTCCGCTCGAAGCTATCGACAGTAAATGAGGGCGGCGTTGCCGTTGGCTTGGGCGCCCTCGACAGTCCCTACTTGATAGACTCGGATGATGATGATGGCTACTTTTAGGTAGACGAGAAAAGTGCATTCCCCCCAATTACCCTTGCCTGCAAGTACTTAGTAATTGCTTAAAAGATATATCAACTATTTTTGTAATGCATATAAATTTGCTTTTGGTGCAATAAATTTAATTTGTGAATACAAAGTGTTTGCTCCTTGCGATCCTTGTTTCTAAGATGAAACTTCCTGGAAGTTTAATAGCTATGAAGGATTTCACTTTTTTAATCTATGAAAGTGTTTGGGTCTAACACAACGCCATCATCATTGAATGTCGTTCCTAAGGAACCAAGTCTTTCTTTAATGGGATAGCGTAGATTTGATTTTGCAGCTTAAAAGTATGTTCACAATCATCATGAAAACAAATAATATGTTTGATGCTCGTGAAAGAGATTTAATATTTTAAACAATTTTCGATTAAGAAGAAACGTTTCTGATCGCCAATTAAGTAGCTTATATGGTATTTGTAGCAGATCGGATAACTGTATCATGTAGTACAACATTTATAACATCAGATTACTAAATCGTATAATACATTTATAGCATAATTATAGTTTAAATTTTAAATATTGTCACCGAAACATTTTCACATTTTGATTTTGTATTTTTTGTTCTCAATTATTTATTATTTTTTTTTGAAGGGGTTTATTTATTTGATTTGGTTTTAGTGGGTTTTTTTGGTTAAGTCCACACACAACAATGCGCAAAATACTCCAAAAAGTGTTTGACAAAATCATTTAAATACGTTTAAAATAATTAATATTAATATTTAGTGTATGTAATAAGCGATATGCAAAAACCAAATGTCAATTGCATACTTATGGAATAGCACAAACCGAATTTGTTTTGGATCAGATATGTATATTTACATACAGGCCTTAAGCTTTAAAATGAAAACAGCATTAGCAAATTTCATTAGCTAGCTATAACTTTTGATTTGTTTTTTTTTTAACAATTACATATAGTACAAATACATATGGAGTATAAGCTGTACGAAATCGAATCAATTCGCATTCTAAAATTAGATTCAATTCTTAAAAAACTAAACAGTGGTCTGCACATTCTGCACGGCCTTGGAGAGCTCCACCTTGGAAGGTATTAAATAAAATGCAGGAGTCATTGTCTCTCCACAAGGACACTGGCAGGCTGCAAAGTAGAAGTAGAAGACAAAAAAAAACACATTAATACACAATACACACACATATTATAGCTGTGAATCTATCGACTTAAATATCCTTGCAGACAAAAATCAGAAAATGTATAACTAAAATACAAATGTTTCCATGAGATAAAAATATTTCGGCAAAATAAAGAAAGAATTCAGGCGATTTCAGATGGTGCTGATGATAAATAAAAATATGTATTTAACACTCCAAACTCGTTAAGGGAATTGAAAAGCTTATCAGCATCGGGCAACTATGTCATATATAACTACAAGGATATTCAATTTCCGGCAAGGCGAGAACAATTTTTATTTCAGCTTTTTTACCATTTATCCAGCTGAAGTTGCCCAGCTTCTGCTCGCATTTGGGACAATAGAGACGTCCTTGAGTGTTGAGCGTGATGCGTGGCATCCAGGCAATGGGCTCCACAAACAACAGGCTGCGACATTGATTTTGATTGCTCGAGCCGGGATTCTCATGACTGGGTGATCCCAGCGATGCCTTGCGTAAGCGCTCCGACAGCTGGTCGAGCAGACGTGGCTCCGTTGGCTCAGTGGCATCTTGCGCCGGTGGTGCCGTTGTTTGGCCACGCGTTCGATGCATAAGGACATTCGACTTGGAGGCGAGGACGCGTCGACAGCGACGGCAGCGAAAAACAATTGGTTCGGGATTCTCGCGTGTTATTTCCGGATCCGGACGCACAACATTATGGAAGCTCTGCGGCAATATTTTTGCCTTCCGCATCTGCTCGCCAGCGAGTCGCAGACGATGCATCTTATAGCGCTGATAACCGGGATCAATCTTGTAGCCCATGCGACGGAAGAGCTTCAGTTGTGCCACAAATCCAGAATTCGGCTGCACAAAGCGACGCTTGGCCAGCACCAACTCATATGCCGGCTGATAGTCCAGATTGTGGCGTTTCATCACGTACGCAATAACAGCGGATGAGCTGCGACTGACGCCAAAGTAGCTGTCAAAGCAAGAGGCGCACCGTTTGATTAAAATCAGTGAGATCAATGCAAAGGGAACCTGCAACCTTACCAGTGTACAAGGACATTGTGCTGTTGGTCCACGGCGCTGGCAATAAAGTCAACGCAAGCCTCCAAATGCTGCAGTATATCCTCGCGTGGCATGTCGGCAACTGTTGCAGCCGTTGTACAATATTAGTATATAAATATATTATGAAAATCATATTAAAGACCCTTCTCTCACTTTGCACGTATTTGGTGGTCAGGAAGCTGGCCTCCAGAATGTGCTGCGGTAGCGGCACCGAATCCAGGGTTAGGATATGCGTAATTTTAAACGATCTAAGCGTTTCCATATGCGTGGCTGCCGACAGATTGCCTGCAATTAAAGCATAAAATATCACATACGAATGGAATTTGCGTATATGCAGAAGCATTCATCCCACCTAGGAACAGGCACGTTTCCACTTCATCAATGCTAACGGGATGACCCTCGAAATCATCGCGCGACAAGGTGCCACGGTCCTGTGGCTTGCTTCTCCGGCGGATGCAGACTCCAGGCTGCAAGGGCTGCATATTCAACTGTTGCGCTTTCGGTTTTTGGGGATGGATGGCGCTCACTCTGCTTTGTGCACTGTTTTAATTTGAATCTTTTAACATCAGTGGACTTGAGATTCTCAGAGATTTACTTACTGCTAGCTTGTTAGCTCGCTTTTGTGCACTTTAATTAGCAGCAATTTACACGCTGCTCAAAAAGGAGTTGGAATAGCATTGCTGCTGATGTTGCTGTTGATTTGTTTGTGTATGTGCTGCTTGTGGCAAAGTTTCCTGCTGCCCTGATCCGTAGCTCGACGAGGGTCACAGATGACGTTAATGGCCAACGCGCAACTCTGTTAGAAGCCGCAGCCCATGACGTCATTAGCTCAAATTTCAAATACATGAGCGAATACAGATCGTTTAATCAAGATAACACAACAAGTTGAGAAAGTTATGCGTAACTTGGGATATCTATATATAATGATTTTCAAAAAGGATTCACAATTACTTATGAATATGTTTTAAACATGAAACTTGTGACGTCACGCCAAACAAATGCGAGACCGTATACCGCTCACCTAGTCGACAGTGTGTTAACGATAATAACCGCTTGGAAATTCAAATATTGTGACGTAACGTCATACAAATGCCAACTAAACGACCCCGGCAATGCTCTGACCATGTGCCCTAATTCTAGAGCGTGTTATCGAAAATCGCCAGTGAATGTTTTTTTGCCATTGTTTGACATTGTGCAATCAATAGACAGATAGATATTGAAACAATTTATAGACTGAGGCCAAGTGTTTATTATCAAACTTTTAAAAACAATAAAATCAAAATGACTACGTTGCGACCATTCACCTGTGACGACCTCTTTAAATTTAACAATGTGTAAGTAAAGCCCGTTGCGTTTTCAGCAACCAATTTATAAGTCTATTTCAGGAATTTTGATCCACTTACGGAAACATACGGGCTCTCCTTCTACACGCAATATCTGGCCAAATGGCCGGAATACTTTCAGTTGGCCGAATCTCCCAGTGATCATATAATGGGATACAGTAAAAAATAGCTAAAATAACAAAATCAACTCGATTTTCATAATTGTCTCTCTGCTGCAGTTATGGGCAAAGTTGAGGGCCACATTGACAATTGGCATGGTCATGTTACGGCTCTCACCGTTTCGCCGGACTACAGGCGATTGGGTCTCGCAGCGCTTCTGATGAACTTCCTAGAAGACATATCGGAAAAGTAATTACGAAAATATTACATTAGCTGGAAGAATTGCATAGAAAGAAATCGTGTGAATTAAAATCTCATAGAAAACTTTTGTACTTTTGAAGAAAGCGTGCCTATTTTGTGGACTTGTTTGTGCGTAAGAGCAATATGGTTGCCATCAATATGTATACAAATCTGGGCTATATCATATACCGCACCATACTCGAGTACTACTCTGGCGATCAGGATGAGGATGCATATGGTATAATCGCTATATATGTGAATGATGCAACATAACTATAATTCGTTTTGATGCTTAACTTCTCTTTCAGATATGCGAAAGGCGATGTCTCGAGACTTTAGCAAGAAATCGGTTATACCGTACACACAGCCAGTACGATTGGAAGATATAGATATGAATTGATATCATCCCAATACTGCCCACATTCGCATTTATGTCTAACTGAACAACATGAAACACAATTTATAATTTTATTTACGTTTGGCACAATCGTGTCGGCGTGATACCGACGTCCTCTTATAATTGTTATCATTAAGTTTATAGTGTATATAATCCGGAGTTCTATAGTTTGCTGTTACACAGTCCCAAAATCTCTTGCTAACTGCTGAACCACACCAAATCCTCATTACACCAAGTTGCATTACTTATGGAATTTGCTTTGATGTTGTTACGTTGTTATGTTAATAATACTTCTTATATATATATTTCTACATGATTCTGTTATCAGTTAAAAGACTTCTTAAGCCGACTGTAACTATTATACAAAAGAATATTCACTGATCTTAAAGGTAAATAATATAATTTACATGTCAATTACAAAATGTATCTAACCAAATCTATCCAAGCCAATCAATGCAATGACTGACTATGGATAAACTATTTTTACATTTACATTTAAAATACTTCATTCTAATATTATGAACATATTTTACAGATTACAATGCGCGAATTGCGCAACCAAATGAGGCACGAGTGTTAACAGGATTCCCCGACGGATGACAATTAGATATATTGTACTTATGATAGATAAGATAAAGTAATACATGTATCTACACGCATGTGTATATGTACAGTGCATCAATAAAATTAAATTTTTCAATACATTTTTAAGAAATTTATTATACTTTATTACATTTTAAAAAAAACTTTGATTTATACATTGGAAAATACTGATTGAAAATATCTTGTTTTTTTTAAGCTATTCGTATCGACAAATCCGCTGCCCAATTGATTTAATATGAATTATTATTATTATTATTATTATTATTATTATCAATCTTAAGTCAAATTCAACTTAAAGACATTTGCCAATGTGCATATGTCAGACTTAGGCTACTATTAACTGGAAATAGTGGGCATTCAGTAGGTGTTAAAAAAACTAAAGGTTTTTGCTTTTTAACAAGTGCGATACATGCTTAACCTTGAACTGGTATCCTGGTATGTTAGATACTCGATCCCAATCCCGACCATCCCAAAGCATTTTGAGATAGTGCAGCGGGCCTAATGTCTTGCAACCAATTTTATTTCCAAAACCAACAAAATACGTTAACCTAATTACTATAATATATACTTTTATATCTCAAGTTATATATTTTAATACAGTTGCAGTAACAGATGCAACCGCATTATGCGAATGCAACTACATATGTATAAGTATATGCAACGGTATATGGAATCAAATACAGCGAATTGAGGCATGCATCTATGTGCGTTCACTTACTTGCAACAGTGGCAACAAATATGTTTCTACAAATATGAGAACAAGTGAAAAACTATATATGCGCAAATATGTATATGTGTGTGTGTATGTATGTAGTATAAGATTCATTTAACCATTTATACTGAGCCGTGTACATACATAGGGTACATATTGTATGTACATATTGTGTGTAAGTGGATCTGAAAAATTTCCAAACCCAATATTCGCTGCGTCTACCAAACTACGAACAGCGGCGCACAGCAATGTGTGGATTTGCCTTCTCCTCTTCGCTACTGTGTGTGTGCGGCCTGCAAGTCTGTTACGCTCTCTCTCTCTCTCTCTCCCTCTCTCTCACACTCAGCACGCTTGTGTTGTGTGTCAGTTTAAGTGCCTGTGTGTGCGTCTGTGTGTGTGTATGTATATCTACTACTCTGTCGAAAATGTACAAAGCAAGAATTCAGATGGCTTTTGCTATTGTAGGGTATCTTTGCGTGAAATAAGCGCAACGACAAAATTACTGACGACGACAACGATGGTCGTTTGGCTTTTGTCTTTTCATCTAATTATCTGTACATGCAAATGCGCATAACAGAGTTAAACCTCACCGACTGGCGATAGACAATAGCAGTCAGCGCAGTGGCCAAGCCATAAAAGCCGCAAAGCAATTGTACAGTATACAAAGTAGCTTTAATTATTGGTTACAGCTAATCAATAATATCACATTTAGAAAGCTTCACAGAATGAGAAAATCTATTTTTCTTAGTTTTAGTCCAATTGGATTGAAACTTTTATAATTTATAAAATATATAAATAAACTAAAATTTTATGAAAATGTTTAGCTGGAAAGTGCAGTGTCTAAATAATAAATTTGCCTGCCTAGTCAAAAATGTGTGCTTAAATGTCTAGATATCATTCAACTCATTTTAAAAGTGGTACAAAGCACAATATATTTTTAAATTTCAAATTGGTTTTGCAATTAAATCATAAAAATTCTTTTTCAAAAATTGAATGGAAAAGTGTTTGAAAAGCACATAAATAATTTTGATTTTCTTTTTGTTTTTTAAATCGACTTTTTGGGAGCAGCATGGATTTCCTCCTATGGGAATGGAATCTTATGATGAAGGAGCATATAAGCTCGTCATTAAAAAAAGTTCAGTCACACTTGAAATTGTTTTGAACAATGCATATGTTGTGGTCATGACAGAGCTAGATTCAGATTCAGATTCATATATTAACATTCAGGCATGTAAAACTCGTTTCAAGTTGAAATTTGTATACGATGTGGCAACGCTGTGCGCCCAACTGCGGTGCCACCAGCACCAGCAGCAGCAACGGCAGCGGCAACACGAACACAATAAACATGACGGATACAGATGTGCTTGCCCATGTGTGTGTGAAATGAACGAACGAACGTGGGGTAAAAATAAGCGAACCACAAACAGTCAACAGCTACAGAGCTAAATTGCAGCTGCTATACGCGTCGCCGACGACGAGGAATAGGGTAAGTAAGAAACAAGAGAAGGCAACAACAAGGAATCATGCGGCACAGCAAAAACGACGATAAATCCAAGACAAAGGCGCAGATGGCAAAACGAACGAATGCGAACACGAGTCGAACGCTACAACAGCAAGAACGAGAGCGCAGATACAACAGTATGGCTGTTTGTATGCATATGTGTGTACCTATGTACATTCGAGAGTATGTATGAATGCAAGCGAAAAACTGCCAGGGGCGTTGATAAGAGGGGCGCAGCACGACTTGTACATTGATAAATTTAATGTACGACGTGCATTGCACATCCGTCTAAATGTCAGATAGTAATTATTTTTTGCACACACCAACCCTACACGAGTACGAAATGTACATCTGGAGAAAAAGGCAATAGAAACCAACAACAACACCAACCCCTATGAACGCTGGCGTCGACGCCGCTGTGACAGCTACTCACAGCGAATGAGCGAACGAACAAGCGAACAGCGACAAGCATTGAATACGAATGAATGTTCGAAAAAGGAAACAACGATAAAGCGGTGAGCACACAGCCGCACGGCCGAGGGGTGAGCCGTTACTGCTGCTGCTGTTAGCCGTTGCTACATACAACTTCAGTTATACAGATAGTCAGTCGGGGCGAGCCAGCGATAAATCGTTCCTGCCAATTCGGTGTTGCTTTTGAGGCGCGCGCGTACCAGCAACAAAACACAGCTGCATCCTTGTGTGTGAGTTTTATTTCTACTGTTTTGTTACGTCCCCTGTTCGGCGACGCCACTGGCGATTCAAGGCAGAGGCAGCGACTACTGCTGCTAGCTTCATAGCTGGCTGACTCTGGCTCTGGCTGTTTGGCTGACTGCCTCGCTGTGGACAGAACGAAAGACAGGCGGCAACTAAAGCGGCAGTCGCGAGCGAAATTGTTTAACACAAAATACAACAAATACAGCAGACGACGTTCGACGACGTACGATACACAACTATAATAAAGTATAATATTAATAATAAAAACACTGCACAGAGAGCGCCACCAGCAACGGAGAAGCGTTTTTTGTTTTTTTTTTGTGAAAAAAAAGCAAAACCCCAAAGGTAAGCACAGCACAGCCACTGCCACAGCAGCTGCATTCGCATACGAAATACGAATATTTACTCGTTAGCATTTACATTCGAATTTCGCATTCGCATTGGCCTCTGGGCAGCCAAACCAAGCAAGCAACCGTCTACGACTCCGACACCAAACTGCAGCAGCGGAATGATGTTATGTTTTAGTTGTTAGTTGTGCAAAACACATTTTATGTTTCGTTTCGTGTTATCGTATAATTCTTTCTTTTTTTTTGTTTGGCCATTTTCTCAAAATACAGTATATGAAAAGAAATTTCGTTGCCCCGTTTCGCCTTTATGGTAGTAGTGTGTGTGCCTGCATATGTGTGCATGTGTGTGTTTGTGTGCCTGCTGTGTAGTGCGTTGTAGCGAGTCGCGTCTTTATGTATTTGTGTACATGTATTCTATGGCTGTGTGCATGTGCGAAAGACCGACAACGACAGCGACGACTATTAAAAAGAACCCGACTGACTCTGTTGGTTGGTTGGACGACAGAGACTGCGACTCAACTGCTGCGGAGAGTAAAATTCGATTTGGCTGTGCCCTGAAAAATTGCAAATTGCAAACGAAATGTGATTATCGGTGTTGTTCAAACAAACCTAAAAAAATTCTGACAAATTGATGAAAGCAGACAGTGAAATAATTAAATTGTAAAATAATAATTACAATTAGTGGTGTGCATGTAGAAATGTATTTCCGTACATATATATATATTTATGTATAAGTATATGTATGTGTATATAGCTGTTCAGCATACGGCGACTCTCATTTTTTGTAAAAACGTTTTAACTGTAATGCTAATTTTTGCTCTCTTTGCGCGTTTGTCTTCAACCAACCAACACCTCCTACATAAAATATATCTTCTCTTCTACTTTCATGCCAACGTTTCGCCGGCGATGAACCACAAAAACAACAACAAAATCAACAATGGCTACATCAATAATAACAAAAACAACAAATTAAATCAAAACCGCATCGATATCGATAACAGTAGCTGTGGGAAACCGATAGATCGAGCGAATCAGACGCTAAACAACGAACCAGAGCCAAAAACAGTGAACAGTAGCAACATCAGCAACAAGACTTGCAACAACTGCAACAAGAGCAACAACATTAAAAGAAATATATATAGAAAACTCGAGAAGAATAAAAAGAAGAAAAATGTCAAACGGCAAAGCGACAGCGTTCTTTGAGAACGGCAGCACGACACAGTTCGAGTACTGCTACAAACTGTATCCACAGGTGCTTAAGATGAAGGCGGAGAAGCGCAGCAAGAAGCCACAGGAGCTGATACGTTTGGATCAATGGTTCCAGAACGAACTGCCAGGTTTGATCAAGGCGCGAGGGAAGGACGCCCATTTGGTCTACGATGAGCTTGTCCAGGCCATGAAATGGAAACAGTCGCGAGGCAAATTCTATCCACAGTTATCGTATTTGGTTAAAGTGAATACGCCACGCGCCGTAATTCAGGAGACAAAGAAGGCGTTCCGCAAGTTGCCCAATCTGGAGCAGGCGATCACAGCTTTATCGAACCTCAAGGGAGTCGGCACCACAATGGCATCCGCCCTGCTAACCGCCGCCGCCCCAAATTCCGCGCCGTTTATGGCCGATGAATGCCTGATGGCCATACCAGAGATCGAGGGCATCGATTATACGACCAAGGAGTACCTCAATTTTGTGCAGCACATCCAATCGACAGTCGAGCGCCTCAATGCCGAGGTTGGCGGCGACACGCCGCACTGGTCGCCACATCGCGTCGAGCTCGCACTGTGGGCGCACTATGTGGCCAATGACCTCAGTCCCGAGCTGCTCGATGATATGCCCCCGCCAGGCAGCGCATCCGCTGCCAATAATACGAACGGTAGTAGCAAGAACATTAGCAAGGTCCTCGACGGCGAGGACACCAATGATGGTGTCGCCGTCGATGTCGACGATGAGAGTCTTGGTGCAGGTACGATTCTCAGCGGTAGTCGCTTCATTATTGTTGCATACTTGTTAAGTTTGTTATTTAATTAATATTGATATAATTTTAAATAATGTATAAATTTGTTGTTGTTTGTTAATTCATGTATTTTGTTGGACAGGTGGCGGACGTAACACTGCAACCGAGTCGGAAACGGAGAACGAGAACACCAATCCTCCGATTGCCCTGGGCAAGAACAACAGTAACAGCAACAGTAACAGTAACAGCAACTGTAACAGTAACAACAATAACAGTAACAGCAACACTGCCGCCTTGCAACAAGATGGCGACTCGAATTTTGTTTCGAACGATTCCACCTCACAGGAGCCGATCATTGAGGATAATACCACACAAACCACGGCCACCACCACATCGACAGATGATGGTGAGCCGATTGGTGGTGCTGGCACTCCACTCGCTTCGGACTCGGAAAGTAATCTCGAGGCGCCGCTCAAGAGTCGTTTGACGGGATCAGCAGCAGAAGAAGCAACGGCAACAGTAGCAGATGGAGCAGCAGCAACCGTCGCAGCAACAGCAGCTGAACAGACAACACACAACAAAAACAAACAGATCAATAATAATGGAGCAACAGTAGGATCAGCAGCTGCAACAGCAACAGCTGTAACTGTTGGAGCAGCCAATGGCAATGGTAATGGAACCGCTGCCGGAAATGGGGTGCTCTCTGCATCGTCAGCTGCAGTAGCGGATGATGATGATGAGGAAGACGATGATGACGATGATGAGGATGAGAATGAGGATGTTGAGCTAGAGGCTGATGAGAGTAACAGCAGCAGCAGCAATTTGCGGGCTAGTAAATTGCAGCAATTGACAGTTGCAGCGACGGCAGTGACTGCTGTGTCCCCATCTATTGGACAGAAGCGCACGGCGCTCCAAAGCGACATGGAATCAAATACGAATTCGAATGCGAATGCTGCGAATATTGGCAATGCCGCTGCAAATGCTGCTGCTACTGCTGCAGATGGTGAAGAAACTGCGCCAGAGCTAAAGAAACTTCGCAGCGACTGAGCTGCCTACCGTTAGCCGCCCGCACCCGGGTAAGACAGGAGGGGAGGGGGTGGTGGGGACGATGTAGAGGGAGCTAGAAGACGGCCCCACTCACCCAGAACGCCCGCTACCCCTCCCCCAAAACGTATCTGGTGGAAAGACATAATGTATGTAGTGCAGTTGAGTCCGACATTGAGAGAGCAACATTACCTACACTTTGCCACAACAACATTCAAGAAATTTTACTATTAAGCAAACTAATTATACATATAATATATAATATATATATACAACAAAAACAAAACCGAAACAAAAAAAAAGAAGCATATAACGAGAAGCAGCACACACACATGCATGCATACATCTATCCATACCAACCACAACAAGAAACACACGACACACACACTCACAAAACGTAACATAATAAAGGAGAACGAAGAAGAGACGCACCAGCAGCACTTAATATGCTAGCATAACATAACATAACATAGGCATAACAGCAGGAGCAGCAACAGCAGCGGAGGACCCATAACAGAGAGAACAAGGAAACCCATTTCACTAACTAACGAACACACACATGCAAACACATACAAACACACACATATGCATAGATACGTAGGAGCATAGAGCGAGCGCGATTTAAATGAAGTTTAAGATGCAAATTGAGTATAAATAGCTGTGGATGTTGGATGATGAAACGATGATAATTGGTTAATGATAAACGAATAAATTGATAATTGATATATATATATATAAATATATATATATATATATATGAAAATATATATATATATGTATATGTATATATATATTTATTAAGAAATAGCCAGATGGAGTCCCCAATTGCGAGAACAAAAAGCAAATCTATAGTAACTAATAAATCAGAAGCAAATTCATATTTTTACAGAGTCAAATGAAAAAATCGAAAAGAGATGAAAAAAGAGAAACCAACATTTAAATATATAAACAATTTACAAATGCCGCAGTTGCCCACTACATACAAGAAATGGATGATAAAAACAATAATTATAATAAAAGTAATTTATATAAGTATTTAAATTTAACAATAAATCAAAACTTGTCGCATAAACTCAAAACTCAAAAACCGATTCAACGAGCGATTGATCAAAGTATGAAGAACGAGAAATGGGATGGAATTAATGAAAACCCCACACCTTCACCTCCTCGTCCTTCGCAGACTATTGCTACTATTCAACACACACGCTCTCCCATCTTTTTCACACACACGCACACACACTCGCACTAAGAACTCAAAAAATTCACATGAACCACACTAATGGAGCAGAAGACGCCGGAAACAACAACAAAACCTATCAAAAAAAAAATACAAACACTCATTTAAAACAATTTTTTGTGGTCGGAATTGTAATGATATAATTTATAATTTATGTGTACGACAATTTTTTTTTTAATATTGAAATACTATATAATACTGAATTTCTTATAATTTATACAATAATATTTTTCAATTGATTTAACAACTACATTTAATTAATTTGGCGCTGATCTACTATTTTCCATTGGAGGCAGCATATGATGCATTTTTTTTATGCCTTATGCTGCTTCCATTTTCAACTGGAACCGAGACCGATCCAAATTCTAGGACACCATCTCAACATTATATTCATCATTTTAATTAGTAGCATAAGTCCAAATAAATTGTGAAACATTAAGAGTACACCCCAAACAAAATCCAAACCAATGAAACCTCTTTAAAGAAACATTCGAATGAACTTATAAATTTTCTAATCTAGGCTTTAAAGTTTTTTTTTTCGTTTTAAATGTTTTGCAAGCGCCTCACTTCTAGGCTAGTCGTTAACGGTTATATGTCGGAAATTTACCAGCCTCCACAAATAATCGACTTATTTGAGTGCTAAGTAATCAATGCAAAATTCTTGAAAACTGGTTAATCGAATATGCGCATCCTATTGGTATGCTGAAATTGCAAGGAAAAAATACTGCCGATGCTATCGATAGGCAATATTTAATATCGCAATCAAATATATCGGAATATTGATATCATATCAGCATCAGCGTATTTTGGTATTTTGTTATTTATTTATTCACTTAAGTAGTGAGTGTGGGAGAGAGGGAGAGCAAATTAACAAATTCCACTGCTCCCAGGTGCCCCAACACAGCGATGAAGTGCGGTGCAATACTCAGCGTACTCAGCCCCATTCTCAGCTAGGCAATGTGACTGACTATGCGACAAAAACGGCAGAAAAACGCTCCAGCAACAACAACAACACTCCACTAACAACTCGAACAGTGCGCAACGCACACACACAAACAAATACAAACGTCCACTGTACATCCGGAACGATAAAGTATTTAGGGGGACCAGGACAAGGGCAAGGGCACTGATAAGGGAACATCGACCCCGCTTTGTGGAATACAGCCTCTCACATACACACGTACACAGATATAAGTCATGCTGCTGGTGCGTCAGCTGTTTGGCTCCTCCTCGAACTCGTGGGTGCGGGCACTGATTATATTCGTGCTTGCCTGGGCCGTTCTCGTCTATGTCTTCGTCCTTAAGCTGACGAGCACCCAGTCACAACAAGGCCACCAGGGCTCGCAGGCGTACGTCGCCAATAGCAATGAGAACGAGATCAATGCGCGACGCATCAATCAAGCCCTGCAACTGTTGGAGCACACGGAGCGACGCAACGAGGAGCTCAAGCTTCTCATCGATGAGCTGATGAGGTGAGTGAACAGAGTAACAATAATCGAGTAAGATCTTTAGCAACTCCACGTTCCACGCGCAAAATGTATTCCTTTATATTTATGCAGTTCCATGTATCCCATCCAAAAACCACAGCCAATCACCCCAAGTAGGCCATAAGCTGAACCTCAACCCACCACACAACACTTGCCTGCCCACTTAATCCCATCTAATCTCCACTACGCCTGCTCCTACTCCACCTCCTATTCCGCCTCCATAATCTTCAACCCATTAATGCGACTATTCATATGCAAAAAAAATAAAAAGAGAAAAGAGGCAAGTCGAACTTAAAATACCCTCGCAAAACAGCCAAATCTATATTGATCAATATATAAATATTTAATACGACATATTCGTCTGATGTGTGTGTGATTTAATCAATATACAAATTACAAAAAGTATTTAATTAGCTTACTTCAAGTGAGCGCAATCCCAAAAACAAATACAACTTCGAAATTAACTCAAAAACGTATATTATATTCTTTCATCAACGATTTGAGTGCGAAAATTTGCAAAACCTATAGATGCATTCCACAGAAGATAAGCTATGGCGATGCACAGTCGATGATGTTGATGTTGCCAGCATACCGTGATGAATACCCTATTCATAATGTGGAATTCTCCGTCACGCTCGATGTTCTGTCTCTTTGCATTTGACACGCTGGCGACTAAAGAATTAACGAAATATATATATATATATATATATATATATATATATATATATATATATATATATGTATAATATAATATAATATAATTCGTTCACATCTGTTGCTGTTCTCGTTGTCTCTCGTATAAATGGCACATATTTATCTATATGTATAAATTTTACAGCGAACAGCTGGATAAGCAGAGCTCGCTGAAACTGATCGAGAGACTGGAGAGCGATGCGCATAATCCGAGGAACTCGCACGGCGATGCCATGGCAGAGGATTCGCTGTTTGATATCGTGGTGCCGGGTGTCGGTGGCGAGGCGGACGCAGCTGATCGACTGGAGGATGCTGCACAGACCATCCTCAGCGGACAGTCGGGCGTTGAGCCAAGCTTGGAATACGAGCTGACGCGTCGTCGCATTCAAACGAACATTGGCGAGATCTGGAGCTACTTCAGCAGCGAGCTGGGCAAAATACGTAAGCTGATCGGGCCAGGCAATGCGGAGCTGGAGGAGTCCATAAGGGAGGTACTGCTACAGGGTGCCGAGCACAAACGATCCCTGTTCAGCGACATGGATCAGTTGCGTCGCGTCGACGGCTATGAGGCGTGGCGCCACAAGGAGTCACAGGATCTCAGTGATCTTGTCCAGCGGCGACTGCATCATCTACAGAATCCCAGCGATTGCAGCAATGCTCGCAAGTTGGTCTGCAAGCTCAACAAGGTCATCATCATGTCAAGACAAGATGCAGCTAATCCCAGTTACTTCATCCGCACGTGCATTCCTCTCTTTCTCTCTATCTGTCTCCCATTTCTTTCTCTCTCACTTTCAGTCTTTCTCTCATACTTTTGCTTTCGATTATTCCATACATAATTCATTTGTCTGCATGTTCACCGAAAATCAAAGATTTTTTTGCTTTAGAGTCCCTTTTTTCTGTTTGATTATACTCATTTTGGTTTTGTTCTTGCGATTCTTCATTTATTTAACTATTTTATCTGCATTTCTTATTGTTTGCCATTTCCTAATTTTCGTTTTGTACTTATTTATATGCTTGGCTTTCTGCATGTTCTCTTAGATCTCACTTTTAAAAGCGCATTTGTTCTAATTTTCCCATTTTCTTTCTTGCGGCATCCTTAAGTATTGCACTGGCAAAGTCAATCTTTGTCATTAAATATGTCGATCTATTTATTTGCTTGATCTGTTGCACTGTGGCACTGGCATTCATTGTGTTGTTCACTTTGGTTGTCTTGCAGGGATGTGGCTATGGCTGCCAGCTGCACCATGTGGTCTACTGCTTCATTGTAGCGTATGCCACGGAGCGCACACTTATACTAAAGTCGCGGGGCTGGCGCTACCACAAGGGTGGCTGGGAGGAGGTGTTCCGTCCGGTGTCGGATAGCTGCCACGATGCGGGCACATCCTACGCTTACAATTGGCCCGGCAAGCCCAATACTCAGGTTCTAGTCTTGCCAATCATAGATTCGCTGATGCCGCGACCACCCTACTTGCCACTGGCCGTGCCGGAGGATTTGGCGCCGCGCCTAAAGCGACTCCATGGCGATCCGATTGTGTGGTGGGTCGGTCAGTTCCTTAAATATCTGCTGCGTCCCCAGTCAGCGACGCGTGACTTCCTCAACTCGGGCATGCGAAAACTCGGCTGGGAGCGGCCCATTGTTGGGTAAGCCTTATCCATAATCCAACTGTCCATTCGTATTTATGTGGTTTTCTTTTGTTTTTGACTAGGGTGCATGTGCGTCGAACGGACAAGGTGGGCACAGAGGCGGCATTCCATAGCATTGAGGAGTATATGACGCATGTGGAGGATTATTATCGAACGATGGAAATCAATGGCACCAGTGTGGTGCGTCGCATCTTTCTTGCCTCCGACGATGCGCGCGTGATTGAGGAGGCGCGCAAAAGCTATCCACAATATCAGATCGTTGGTGATCCGGAGGTGGCACGCATGGCGGCTGTATCCACACGGTATACGGATACCGCGCTAAATGGCATCATACTCGATATCCATTTGCTGTCGATGTCCGATTATCTGGTTTGCACGTTCTCCTCGCAGGTCTGTCGCGTCGCATACGAGATAATGCAGACAATGTATCCGGATGCGGCATATCGCTTCAAATCGCTGGACGACATTTACTATTACGGCGGACAGAATCCGCACAATCGACGTGCCGTCATTGCGCACAAGCCACGCACCCATGAGGATCTTCAACTGAAAGTTGGCGATCTGGTTTCGGTTGCGGGCAACCATTGGGATGGCAATTCCAAGGGCAAAAATACGCGCACCAATCAGGGTGGACTCTTTCCATCCTTCAAAGTGGTCGACAAGGTCGAAACGGCCAAGCTGCCCATCTACGAGGGCGTCTAGCTCTCATCTTGACCATCCATCCAATACCCCTCGTCACTGGAATGTATGAATCTCTTTTGGCTCTACTCACATATCATGTGAATGCAGTTGCCGACAGCTCCCTCTACGTTACTCCTTACCCTCAACCTGCCCACCATCTCCGTAGAAACCACGTGGTACTTTCAAAATTCTCGTATAGAATGCTCGAATCTCGAATTTCTAATTTCGAATCTCACAAAACCAACCACAAAATTAATTTCTATGCATTTTCGAAAGCCGAAGAAATTACACAAACAAATAACAAAAAACAAAGCAAACGACAAAATAAAATACAATTAAAATAAAATAATAGCATATGTTGACAAGAAGAATATACATATAGATAGTCTCTATATATGTACATGTGCGTATGTATGTGTGTATGTATATACAGTATATATTTATGTCTAATATACAGTTAGTATGTTTAAGCCTGCATGTAGTGTTCAAGTACGCGCAATATAGATTATCCTTTGTAAAATAGATAAACAATCAAAAAACTAAAACACACACCAACACACAACACAAAATGTATGAGAAATAAAAAATAGTAAAGTTTTAATTTAAGAATCTTATCTGTTTAATTTATTATTGCTACTATTTCTTTTGGTCCAGATTGGATATGAATATCTTTTCGCCTATGAAAAGTTTGAAGATACTTTAAAAAGCTATGAATGAAAGCTGTGCAAAGACCATTCAAATGGCGGTAATTTTTCCATTCTAATTTTTCAACTTCGGTATTGTTTTTTTGGCGCTCGGCTTCCAATGTTTTAAGTGTTTAATTTTAAAATGACACCATAAAACTGGAATCCAGTTCGATGTGCTTTACGATTTCAACGCAACTGAAATACCACAACTTCGAAAACTGTAAGGAAAAAAAAACAACTGGTTTAAATTTGCCATCAAAGACAATGGCAAGATTTTTCTACTTTGGACCACAGATAGTATTTATTTAGTCCCTATGTTTTTGAAAAAGATAAAGGTCATAGCTAGACCATATCCTTGCGCATACTGACAGGACCCATGTCTAAAATGTAGTTTTAACCAAACCTACCCAAGGACATTAAAATCGTTTCCGAGCAAACAAGAGTTTTTTGATGTCGACTATCAACTTGCAAAAACTGTAGGGAATTAGCCGAGTTTTAGCTATTTGTTAATAACAAATATCCCAGCCACTTTTATTCATCCTAAGCGTATGCTTTAAAATATTTTGCTTCTTATTTTCATCCTTAAAAGTATGCAGTGCATTTCATAGAATTTAAGAACATTGCCTATCTTTGCATTTATTCGTCATTTCATGGGGAAAAGTATTTGTTGACAATTGGAATATACATAGAACATATACAAGACAAATTTATATATATGTATATATATATATGCAAATGTCAAACTTATAAATAATATAATATAAATAAATATATTTATGTACTTCTAGAAAACAGCATAACGAAAGTTAATCCTTTTGTAACATAGGCAAACACCCAGACTGCTTGAGAAGTGGAAGAACTCAAGAATTAATTTGAAAACCTGAATTAAACTTAGCAAAATGTTATTGAACATCAGTGATTGAAATTGCAGCTTGCGGATGAATATCGATGGATTTCTGAACCTCAGGCGCCAGGTTCAATTGAATGAACCGAAGAACCGGTGAAAGTGCAAACAACCGGATGTTTTGTATGCGAAACTCTGAGACTCTGAGTGTCAGCAGCCAGCAGCCGCAGGAATGCCAATCGTCATAAACAGGAATGTCTACATCAAAAATTCCCAAAAGTAAAAAAACCAATGCTAAAGCGAAAACAAACGTGATAAGCGTATGTAAAGTACATAGTATATAAATTAAAGCAGATCAGAATATTATTTATGTGCGTAATGTTATTAAGCACTTAATGAACGGCAGGGAAGTCGCCACAAACACACCAAACACAAAAAGCAAAGGCAACAACAAAAAGTGACCAAACGGGCAGCTAGCTGTGCCGTTAAACCGGCATGGGGCGCCAAAAAGGAGCGCAATATGTGTGCATGTTTGTGAGTGTGTATGTGCGTCTGTATGTATTGGGCAAGGTTAAGTTGAGCTAAACTCGACACTCGTTCTATAAGCCGTCACACGGCATCGGCATCGGCTTTGTGATAACACAAACTGAGAGCAGCTGATTGTGTATAAAACATTGGCGCCTCCACTCAATCAGCACCACTTGCGGACTACCAGCCCAACAAATCACATCCGAATTCTAAAAACCCAACAAAAACAAATATTAACATGTCACACTTTAATGTTGCCGCTCTGCTCGTTTGCGCCATCGTCTGCCTGCTTGCTGCCAGCCAACATGCGCAGGCAGCCATTGCACACGCCGTCTTTAGTAATCCCAGTGAGTATACATAATACAAACGTAAAAAACCGACATCGATATCACCGATCGATAATTCTTGTAAATCTTGTAAATGTTTGCAGCTTATCCCGGCAAGTGTGTGCTGAGCTCGGATTTAATTATGTCGCCCGGACAGAAGGGCAAGGCGCCTAATCATCCTTGCGCCAGCGTCAGTTGCATGGATAACGGTCACGTTGAATTCCACACCTGTGGCGCCGTTGCGCCACCCAAGGGCTGCAAGCAGCGCCACTTTGTCAACACCAATCGCAGTTATCCCGAATGCTGTGAACGCGCCTATGATTGCAGAAAGTTCATTTAAATGTCTATAGTTATTGATTTGTATTTTTTTGGTTTTTTTTTTTTTATTATTTATTTATTTTGTATACTACAACATAACAATTAAAAAGTAAACGCTTAGCAATACAATTAAATAATTTAATAAAATCATTAACAGAAAATACATATGCACCTATGTACGTTTGTTGCTTTCATTATGTATAGGAGGCGGAGGCGTGGGCAAAATGCCTAAACAGTTAACTACACTACTTTTTACTCAGAGATTTGTGTGTACATCATCTGTACATGTCTACATATGTGTATACGTATATATGTGCATTTGCATGTAGTTGAATTGTGCCTATGCTTTGTTGTCTCGTTGTTGTTGCTGTTTTCGGCACTTCGATTTGCGATATTTTTATGTAACACTGTTCAATGAACCCAATATGGTAACATTCGTCTTATACACACATATATTTAACTATGGGATTGCCCGCGCATAATAAGATCATAAGGTGAATCGAATAAAAAAAAATCAACACAAAAAAAATATTTCTTATTGCAACCGTTTCCGTTTTGATACGGTTTTTGCATGTCGTTTTGGTGTCTCTATTTTGTTTTGTTTTAGTAATTGCTTGCTAATTATAGTGTCTGTATGTGTGTGCCTATATGTGCATGTGTTTGTTTGTAAGTGTGCATGTGCGTGTGTGTGTGTGTGTGTTCAGTCTTCTACCGACTGAGATTGTTAATGTATAGCGCATGGAGTTCGGTGCGCGGAGTATTTTCGAACAGAGCGGCACGATTTTGGCCCTCGCCCTTCTTCACCCAATGGCCGTAGACGCGGAAAGCGCAGCCATCGATAACCTGAAAGCGATTGATAAGTGGATAAGTTTGGATAAATATCTATTTTATTTATTTTGCATTTGCAGTGTTGGATTTTTTTTTTTTTTTGGCAGAACGAAGGCTTACCTTGCGCAGCACCTTGACGCGATAAGGATCGCGTATTGCCTCCTCCACCTGCAGCGGCTCGGCGGTATAGCGAAGACGTCGTATCCTGATAACAGCCCTTATTACTAAGATGGCAAATTGGAACTTTTTGCGAGCATTGAAGCGACTCTGTTTCCGAAGCTAAATATATAAAAGAGAAAAAGAAACACACAGAAATACCAACGGGGGCCAATTAGTCAAACCAAATTACTTGAAATTTATAAAGATTAAGGTTTTTTTTTTAATTTGGTAAGTTTTAGTCCATATGCCATGGGTTAATATGGTTAAAATGCTTCATCAAAATATAGCAGAACTTTAATACACTTATGTATGTGTATGAATGTGTGTCTTTGTGAGGTTAAATACTTTACATTTCACACTTGACGGACGCATCGAAAAATAATTCAAGTTGCGCTACAAACAAGACAATGTGTGTGTGTGTGAGTGTATGTAATTGTGTAAGTATGCATGTGCAGAGTAGGCTTGGATTAGTTGGACGAGGCTGTTACTTGCATGCTGTTAATGCAGTCACAATAATCATTTATTCTTTAAGAGGGAGACAGAGATGGGGCAACAATAGACCAATTTGTCGCGCTATCTGCATCTATGTGGGAATATGAGAGCGTATATATATATTTCTGGGTGTGTATGCGTGAGTGTTTTTTTTTTTTTGCTGTTCTTAAGCAAAAGCAGAGAAACAAATAACAGGATATTAAAATCTAAAGCTGTGTGTAAATGTTAAGTAAACATTATATGTAAGTATTGATATATTGGGCTATTAGTAAGCAGACATTGGAGTTATTGAGTGTCGGCGGAACGCACTCAAGGACAAACAAGACACACATGTATGAATGTATATATGTTTATATAATTAGATAAAGAAATGCTTAACTATCGCTTAAATGCGTATATGTAATACTGATAAGGTAAATGTAAAATGTAAATACAACAAAATGTTTGCTTTTTTTTGCAGATTGACTTTGGTTTACTCACAAGGGAGTCTCCACAACACCGACTTATAGAAACACATCTTATAAGGGCGTTAAGACTCTGACAATATAGAGAACATGATACACAAAACAAAACGTGTATATTAATTCATACAGAGGAGAAATTAAAAACAAAATAAAAAACATAGTCAGTTAATATCGGTAAGCGTAATTGTTTTCTTATTTTTTTGATTTGAATGTCACACTTTGGTTTTTTAATCATATTATACTTTTGATGGGTATGTGGAACATGTGGAAATTGCTTATAAATGCTCTAAATTCCAACAAATAACAATCATGCAAATACATAATATATAAATACATATATATACAAAGAAAGAGAGAGAGAGAGATAGAAAGAAGGCAATAATGAATGAATTAGTGACAAATAAGTAATAATAATTCTACTTGAACACCACATACATTAATTGAATGGCAAAAGCGTTTTTTTTTTTTATTTTGTTCACTGCATACATTTATAAAAATACAGATATACCAAAGATAAATATTATGTGAATTTATATATACTTTATACTATAAAGGTGCATATAATACAAACAGTTCGTGTTTTATTTCAAATACGACTAAAAACATCTAAAAAAAAGTATAATTAATAAATAAGTGAAACAATAATCAAAATTTTTATATTCATTTTTTCAACAAACGTATCCATGTACCAGGGTAGCAATAAATAAATAAATATAATCATCAATTCACGAATGTACGGTATACTAAAAGAGTAAGTGAGATAGCGAGAGAGATTTGTTGATTCATTGAACCCTGGCTACATGGATACAATATTTACGGTGCTTGAGATTGAGTGGAATGAGTGGTATTAAAATGCAAGTGAGGTGAGTATTTTCTTGAGTGTTTTTTACTCCGCTTCCACTGGTAAATGAGTGTGTGTTTGTGTATGTGTGTGTGTTTGATGGCTGCAACTTAGATGACGATAATGCTGGGTATATGTGAACATGAATATGAGTATAAATATATATGCACTAAATCCAAATAACTAAGAAGCACTAATAAAAAAAAATGGTGTACAAAAAAAAGAATAGATACGTGAACATAAAAGAAAACAAAGGAAAAACCTGCCTGCTCTGATGAATTTAATAAATGTTTTGTATTTGCATTTGCCGCACTCTCATAATTTTCAAGCTGCTGCTGCCGTTCTTGTTGTTTTTGCTGCTTCTGTTGCAGTTGCTGTTGTTGGTGCTGATGTTGTTGTTGCTGTTGATAGTAAACTGTGGCCGTAAGCGTCATGGAGGAGGAGGTAGAATTGGGCGATGTTGTTGCTACTGCTGCCACCAATTTTGATTGTTGCTGCTGCTGCTGCTTCGGTTTGTCAGCGTCTGGCATCAAGTTGCTGCTGCTGCTGCTAGCGGCAACGTCGCGCAATCGATTCGATGAATAAGAACTTTGAGGAGCTCTGCAGTATATTAAGGATGATGAGGAGCCGATGCTGCTACCAGCGTTGCAACTGTTTAGCTGATCATAGCGAAAGGCGGGCGGCGGGAGCTGGGAGCGAGCACCACCCATATTGATACTGCTACCGATAGGTGGATGATAATTGAGGTATGTTCTTGTGTTTTCGCTCATTAGAACCTTATTTGTGTTTTAATTACGGATACACGTTTCGAGTGATTTGAGAAAAAAATAAATATATACATTTATATATTTATATATATATATATATATATATATTGGTTTTTTTTTTTTGGCAGAGAATGCAGGCAGCGGATTTTGTGGAGGGTTGGGTGGTTGTAGATAGGGAAAACGCAAAGAAAATAATGAAGAATCAAAAATTGTAAATTTATAAATGTGTTAGGGTTATATGAAACGAACAAGTCGTCCACACACAATAAACATATAAGTATATATAAATCATCGAAAACCATAAGTAAATACCTAATATAATTTAAAACCTAGCTCAACTTAAAATACAATTCTTAACTCTTAGAGCACCTAAAATATACATATTAATGTATGTATGCAAGTGTTTATCTCTCTCATTTTATATGCACCTTTTCTTTGTTGTTGTTGTTGTTGCTCGCTAATCGTATAAGACAGACGCACTCATGCAAGGTATAAGATCATATATGCATAGACGTATGTGTATGCATATGTAGACAGTATGTAATATGTAATTGCTTATGCTAAACAGAGATGGCATGCTTCGAGCGGCTGCTGCTGCTGCTGCAGTTAATGTTATCGTTATAGGCAAATACATATGTAACTATATAGTCGAAACGGGACAAAGAAAACAAATATGCAAATAGACAAGCAAAGATTTAAATTATTGTTGTTGTTGTACAAACAGAATTAATTTGGATTATAAATAAAGCAATCAAATAATAGTCAGTCAGGAAAACTATAAATGCATAAAATGTAATTCATAATTGGTACAAAAATACTGGAGTGCAACGTGATTTTAATAACGATAACGATAACTATAAGTAGATTATATAAAACATACAAACAAACAAGAAGAAACATATTGTTAACATTCAGATCGCATATGTAGTAAAAATAAATATTTATGTTTGATAACACAAAATACAACAAATGTAATTATTTGATGTTTCTTTTCTTTTATTATTATGATTAATAGTAGTTTGCGGTAACAATAATTGTAGTAGTAGTAGTGATGGTTGTGGTAGTAGTAGTAGTAGTAGTAGTAGTAGTAGTAGTTGTAGTAATAGTAATAAGAGTAATAGTAGTAGTTGTTCTTGAGGGTTAGTCCAGAAATAATTCGTTACCAGTGCGATTTCAGTGATGCGACTCATTCTTCTGGACTTGGTCGACAGGCTGCGCTTGAGGCCATCAATGTTTTGCTCGAACAACTTTATTATTGTTGTTATTGTGATTCGTATTATTTTTTAATAATATTTGTAAATAGTTTTGAAACATTTCGTTCGGATTTGGAATCGAATTCGTATTCGTGTTTCGATATGGTAAAAATAAACGGATTTTTTATTTTAAATAAATTTTTTATATGTAAGAAAAAGAGAAAAATGTACGTATAAAATAGTAATTAAATAATAAGAAAAAAAAAACCAAAAAAAAAAACGACTAGTGTTACGTATGCTATGCAAATCATAGGAAATATAAATTTAATTATATATATTTTATATATATTAAGTGACTACTGAAAAATGCTCCTAGAACTACAGTGATCGCTCAGAAATATTTGCTGTTAATCAATATAATGAAATTATTACAAGTTTTAAATGACTTCTGCGCCTTAAATTTCAAATTTTTCATTTTCCGAGTGTTCACTGTAGTTGAACTATAGGAATTACCAGAGTTTAACTGGTAAACACTTAAGGGTATATTATATATATTTTGATATATATATAATTGGGATTTAAATAGTGTAGCATATTAAATAAAGCTGTTAATTGTGGCTTGTAAAAATATGTGAGTCACAATTGTGTGTTTGTGTGTGTGTGTGTGAGAGAGAGTGTGCGGTGTAGTTAGGGGCAGTGGTGTGTATGTGTGGGGAGGGGGTAATAGTGGTATTTGCCTGTAGCTCCGGGTAAATGGAAATGGAGCCTCGACGCGGAACTCGGTATTTATTACTACATTTTTGGCATTCATAGATAATCTACAAGTTGAGCTTGATACCAAAATTAGACTTTCCTGGAGAGGGTATATACCTAAGTATGATCTACAAACGTGCTGGGACTGTGAGCACAGGTTTGTTGTATTTTAAATGTAAAAGTTGTTTGTTTTTAGTGGGTGGGTGCACCTGAAAGACCTGAGACTCCACACTAAACCTGAAATTTATAAATCTAACTGAACTATACACTACAACTAGAATATATTTGTATATCTGATTTGTATATCTATATATATGTATATGTATATAGTAAGTATTGCTTAGTGTTTTTTTTTTTTTATCATCACTTACCATTTGATTGAAGAATGGATGTCTTAATACTTCCTTGACAGTGATACGTTGCGCAGGATCAACGACTAGGCATTTGCGTATCAGATCTTTGGGATCCTCTGCAAAACAAACAATGATTGGATGTCAATGTTATATGTTAGGGGTCTATACTGTTGTACGACTACTCACCTGAAATATCGGCCCACTCGGGCGATGTGAAACTGTACTTGCCCTCCATGATATTGCGCAACATGACCATCTGCTTGCGATGCCAAAAGGGTGGACATCCAACGAGCAGCGTGAACATGATGACGCCACAAGCCCAGCTGAGAACCAACGCAAACATGAAACGATACAAATATGAATAAGCGTATATATAGTGATCGGAATGGAGAGAAGGGAGTGCTATGCCTACATGTCCACTTCCTGCGAGTAGCCCGGCGAGCCCTCGAACATGTTGCACTTGAGCGTCTCCGGCGCCAAATAGCCCGGCGTGCCGCATAAATCTGTGTGAGAAGCAAAAGAAGTGCTGATTAGCTATATATAAACATATATAAATATATATATATATATACATTTTTTTTTTGCAAGATGTTTGAGAAGTTTATAGAGGTGTCACAGAGATTGATTTCACCTCGACTTACAATTGTATTGTTCTTTTTTTACTTAGTAATCTTAACACTATATAACATATATATAATACCGCTAATAAATAGATGTAACAGAGAAACTCGAACATTGAATTATGGGTAAATATTTTATAATATTAAAGCTTATCATTAAATACCCTAAACGTTCCTACTAAGTGGTTCATTACTTCGTCTGCAGCATATCTAACCGACAAGCGATGATTGAGCTGAGTTGATAATCATATTTGAAATTTAAACACATGATTTGGAAGATATAGTCTATGGTTTTTTAAATTTACATCTAATTAAATATATATATGCAAACATAAAAGAGATTTCTAAGGTAATCATTTTCCATTTGTTAATAGTTTTTAATTTTGAATATAAGTGCTCAAGTTGATTTCATTGCATCAATAACTATCCCTTTCCCTCTTCCTATTCCCATACTTATCTTTACCCCTATATAAAAATAATTATTTTGAGCTACTGCAAAAATTGTATCAAGTTCGCATAAGAACCAATAAATATTATCATACGAAACAAACCTACTAGATCTAGGGTACTAGAGTACCTCCATGTCGTGGAGTTTTTAACACTCAAATATATATATATATATTTCTAATCAGCATCTTTAGCCAAGCCGTTATAGCCATGTCTGGTTTCTATGTTAAAATTAGTGCCTTAGTTTTGAAGATTTCCTTGATGAATCTTTTTAGTGCAGGTAATACATATGTAAGAGGATCATTTTGACTCCGATACTTGGCTGGCTTAAGAAAGCCCATCTTGCTAATTAAGCGACATTTTGATGGTTGATGGTTGATGATTGATGGGTCACCTGTAAGTTTCTCGGCGTCGTGCAGCTGCCTGGCGAAACCAAAGTCTGTGATTTTGACATTGTGATTCTCGTCGAGGAGTATGTTCTCTGGCTTCAGATCACGATGAACGATGCACTTGGCGTGTATATACTCGACACCCTCGAAGATCTGTCGCATAATGGTGCGCGTCTTCTTCTCGGATAGCGTCACCACCGATGTCAGATAGTCGAAGAGTTCACCCTTCGGGCACAGCTCGAATACGAGAAATACAAAAGCATCCGATTCAAACACATCCTGCAAATCAACTGTAAAATGCAAGATGTAAATATAAATGTAAGATGAGTAAGACATAAAGGACACTCACTTATGTAGGGATGACCCATTACTTGGCGTAAGATTGAGATTTCCTGTCTGGTTGCCTCCAGCATATGATATGGATTCGTTTCGCCCGCCTCCGTTGTGGCGCCCAAATCAATGATTTTCGCCGCAAACTCCTTGCCCGTCTCCTTCTCAATGCAGCGACGCACCGTCGAGCTGATGCCCCTACAAAAACCGATTAGAGATACAATTAGGAATTATCAATAATTTCCAATTGAAAATTTATTTCAATTTAGTGGAATTTTTCTATTCACTGATTTTTCTTAAATCAATCAAATTTGACTATTCGAGATTATCAAATAAATTATAACTATTTTTCTCATTTATTATATATATATATATATATATATATATAAATGACGCATTTTAGTTTTGGTAAAATAGAGATTTAATTTATCTTCCATCCTGATAAGATATCAGGTAATGCGCACTTACAACTTACAGTTTACGAGCCAGTAATATTTGTTATAATGTTATATCACATATATATATATATAGATATATACTCAATTGAAGGTTAATTAGGACTTTCAACCGACTCAAGAATTATCTTATATATTTGTTGGCATGCTTTCTCTGTTTCAAGACCCAGTGATCTCAGGGGTAGGCCGTGATGTCTTTTTAATAAAGCGGTGAGAGTTCTACGCGGCATTTCACACGTATGTAAACTGGGAATTGAAGACACCGCCGAATTTTGAGTCATAGCACAACAATTAGGCAATCCACAATGCAAAATAACGAAATAAACAAAAGTTTACGATTCTGCAAACGCAGCAGAACATTGCACCTGAAGTTTTACTCATAGCAAAAATGACACATAAATAATACATAAACATATATTTGTATAATCTGTTTAGGCAGAATCAGCAAATATTCTTTCTATTCACATCCTTACCAAAAGAAAACCTCAATTTATCTTCAAATAATTGAAACAAAAACTAAAGCATCTTCTTTTTACAAAATTATAGAAAATACTTTAAGTATCCTGTTGTTTTGTCATGGAGTTCGATTGATTTGGATATATATACATATATATTTCTTTCTTTTTGTATTTTTTGTTTAGTTTACACGATATGGTATATTTTTTATTTAAACAAATTCGATTTCCGGTTAATTTATAGAGTAACCCGAACCAACGATGCACCTGCAAATCGTTTCGAGTTGCAGAACTCTCAGTTAAAGTTCTTGGAATTATGAAGGAAGACTGCTTCCATATGATCTATTAACAAATTTATATGGATTTTACCGATTTGAGGATATTTGCTTACCTGCCCAATATTTCTTTGGGCTCATATTTGGCATAGAAGCCCTTGGCCGCATCCTTGTCGGGCAGCAGATCATCCTCCTCGTCCTTGGCCATTATATCGAGTGAAATTTTGGCGGCGTTCTCAGGCGGCGCTTAGCGGTTTCCTCTTCTTCTCTCTCCTTGTTTTAGTTTATTCCTTCTTGTCAATATTGTTTATGCTGTTGTAATTGTTGGTATTTTTAATTGTAATCCAAATCTGAAGATTTCAATAAGGGACGACAGTAGAAGAAGAAGACGTCGACAAATATAATGCTGCTAACCCCCCACCGTAATTTCTCTCTCGCTCGCTCTCTTCGCCTTTCGCTCTTTGGCGAACTGCTATTTTTATATATACAAAAACAAAAATTAAAACAAAATCAAACACAAAAACGACGCGACGTGATGCGATCAGTGCACGAATGGAATCTGTTCTGTTATGTGCCGACGACTTGCGACTGCGTTTGAGTTTTTCTTAGCTTTTAATTACCAACAAATCGTTGGTGTCGACGTCGCTGATATTGGGCCGGTGTTTTGCAGTACTCGCTGCTGCTCACTTTGTATATGAAGAAGAGAATAAGGCAAATGGTGGTGTTGTTGCTGTTTTTTCTGGTGTAGTAGTCAAATGTGGGCTGGTGCTGCTGTTGCTCTCTCATTCCCACACAGCTGATGTACTACGGGCTCGCGGCTGATTTAATTAATAACGAATGCCAACTACAACAAATCGATTTAAAACAGAACAGAAAAAAAAAATAAATAAAAAAATCAAAATCAAGTAAAATAGAATTAGTATTCGGTTTTTATTTAGTACTTATGAATGATTACACAACGCGTGCTGGCCTAATTAATAATAAATGGTGACAAATGCGTTCCTAATCACACTCTCGCCCCAACCCCCTCTCTTAAACTCTACCTCTAGAAGTATTACTATTTCCGTCGCTCTCTTTACTTTTTGTTTTGATCAGTTTTTAATGCACATTCACTAGCACTGGATCGTTTTGGCTGCTGCTGCTGCTTTGCTTGCGTGTTTTTTTCTTTACTTTTTCTATTTTTTTTTTTGCCTTCACCTGCCGCAAGTGAATTTAAGTTTCGTGCTTGATGTTGCTGTTATCAATGCTGATTGTCATTTGCATTTCTTGGTTGCAGATGCAGTTGCGATTGCAGATTCAGTCGTTGTGTTATGTTCTCCTTTTCTAGCACACAATACAATAGAGCACAGCCCTGCACAGACAGACCGACGCACTGTCTCCGCCTCTAGCGGGTACATTTCAATGTCAACTAAGGTTAAAAGTAATACAGCTGGCTAATAGAGTTTGGACTTCACATACACCTGGCGCGCAGACAACTACTGCATATAGTGCGATACGTTGCGGGCATAACTTGCTATTTGATTTTTGACAAAATAAAATAGGCAACAGCATAGGCTGTATTTTGGAACACAATCACAATACTACCGAGACATCTACAAGTACCACAAATAACGCAGCTATCGATATCGAGTGCACATGCACCGATGCCGATAAATCCACCAAGAGCAAATCTCAAATGTTATCGGATAAATGTCCTAGCTATCGGACGACGACAGCTGTTCTGCACCACCGATTAACAAACGATATGGCAGCACCAGACACCACAGCGATGCCACTGTTTAAAGAAATAAACCGACTTCTAATTTATATTTTTCGCAACTCGCTTTTGCTTCATTTTTTTTACCTTTTTTTTTAGTTTTGACATGCATGTATATTATGTATATGTATATATTGTTTTTTTTTTTGTTTAATGGAATACAATTGTAAAAAATATTGATAGACACTAATGTATGAATGTATGTAATAATTATGAGGCAAATGTTTACAATTTTGTTTTTTTTTTAATGGAGCAGAATATTTTTTGTTTTTCGTAGTACAGGAAAGGGATTTATCATCTTAATGCTTAGAGTTCATTAATACTACACAACGTGGCTTATGCATGTTGTTAATTACTAGTGGCTCATCCTCGGTGTTTACAATGTATTTTTTTTCCCTTTCGCAACCGTTCTGCTTTAGCGTACACAAATCGAAAGTAAACATATTATTATATATATATGAATATATGATTAAACGTACAAAAAAAAAAAAAAAATTATTACCATAAATGGAATACAAATATAAAAAACACTTGCCAAATGGATGTTCAGAGCCAAACGTACATTACATTATATGCATATATATATATATATGTAGAAAAAAAATAGGTTTTAAACACACATATTGATATATATTAGCTCTACAACTTATGAATAATATCTATCTGTTGGATTGAATTGGATTGGATTGGATTTGATTGTTCATTCAGTACAGTAAATCCGTTTTTTGGGTGCCTTCGCTGTACGCCGAAGCCGACGCTGGCAGATAATTCTCAACAACAACAACTCTATCATCTACTCCTTCGGCCGCAGCCGCTGTCGCCGCATCCTGCAGTTCGTCCCTGATGAGGCCATCGCCAATGCCGACAACACTGCCATTGCCATTGCCATTGAAGGATGCGCCTCCCGCAGGACTTCCATTGCTGCTGTTGCTATTGCTGTTGCTGTTGTTGCTGTTGCTGCTGTTGCTATCCGGTGTTGTGTAACGCGTGACACCCAACTGGAAGAGACTGTCCATGGGGGAGGCCTTGAGAGGCGTGTAGAAGCCGAGTGCCGTTGAGCCTGCAATTGAGTGGAGCGAGAGCGGAGATACAAATTCCAATTAGAGTATATAAATTAAAGGCAATCCTTTTTTTTCTTTTTATGATTTTGCTTCATATGTGGGTTAGTACAAAAAATTTGGAAATACGAAAAAATACAATTCCAATTTTGAATCTGAACAATGTTGGTGAAAAAATGTGCTTGAAATATGCATATTGGCAGTGGGAATTAAGTATGTGTGTATTTTGTGTGATGACAGTTGGCCAAATGGAAAACCTTTCACTTATTTGTTTTACCAGAAAGTAAGAAAAAAAAATAGTTTATTATTAATTTTAATTATAAGAAATATATTGCATTAGTATAAATATAGATTAAGTATCTTTTGATATTAAGATGATAGTTACATTAAATTCAAAATACTCAAATTTCAAGCAAAGAAATGGACCAGAAAAAAAGGTGAATAAATAAAGTGTACAATATTGGTACATTTGTACTATACATATGGCAACTGTGTGTGTGTGTGTGTGGGTATATGTGTGTTGGTATGTGTGTATTTCTAATTGGGATTGGTGGGGGTTAGTTACCTTAGAAATTAATATGAATTGGCGATTAGTTTTGGTTTTTGGATATTGTTAGGCTTCAGCAGTGTTGTTAACCAACACCGAAAGTATTGAACAGTGTTGTCAACGAACAGCAGCGGTGCATATACTATATACTATATAGATTTGGTGGTGGTGGTTAGAGTTGCCTCCATCATCATCAGCTTCAGGCCGAGTGAGAGAGAGAGAGATAGCGAGCTCTTGTTCTTGTTTGCCTTTTCAGTTTAGTTTTGGATTTTCTTTTTGGGTTTCATTATACACACAGTATATATATATATATTATATATATATATATATTGATGTATATATATTTATGATATTATGGTTATAAATTGTATATATTATGTAGACATTATTTCAAAGTATTTTGCTTAGATTTCTCTTTTATAAGAGTTTAAATAATATCTGCAAAAGAAATTAGTAAAAACACAAGAGAGAAAACAAAAAGATTGAGAAAACAAGAATACAAAAGTTTAAATCAAAATCGCATTTAGTTGAATTACTTATAGTATGCATATATATATAGATATATATAGATGTATATATATATATATATATATATATATATAGTTAAGGTGAAAGTGTTTATTTTAAAATAGCTTAGAAGAGGAGCAATGGTTAGTTATACATGGAAGAAAACTTTAACCGAATGCAATACGAAACGTGCAACGCTAAGGTTAATAAAATACATAAATTATACTTTCCAAAAACAAAAAACCGAAACAACAAAATTAATTAAGTCTAGACAAAGACGAGCACAAACACGCAAATGAACATTTAAAATGTAGTTTAATTGCAAAAATACTTAATGCATCAAATGATTTAGTGTTGCCAGATCGTTGCCAAATAACTTGTAATTAATTAACGAGTATTTACATGAGTTGCGCCCAGCAACTACTTTCAGATCCAATAAATAAACAGATAGAGAGACAGACATGTACCTGTAGCGAGTAATGATTAGCGAATAACGGATAACGTGTACTCGGTTCAAGGGGGTTGGCTTGTAAAGTTTGTGTACCATTCCTGTACCAAAGCGCGTACCGTTTAACGAGTATCAAGTAACGAGTAGCGATAGAGAGTATGTGAGTTGTGGGTGGGATGAGATGAGAGTCTGAACCAAGTCTGCGAGTATTGAATAGCGAGTGTTATTGCTAGTGAGTGGAGTCCAAGGGGTTTTAGGGGTTTTTGGCTAGTAGTGTATAAACCGGGAGGAGACTGTGTATCTGATCCGTGTCATAGCAAGCAACGAGTAGTAGGAAGTTATCGAGTAACGGGCAAGGGCGCAAGGGGCAAACTCGCTGGCAGTATGTGTGAGTTTGAGTGGATGGTGGGTTGTTTGGTAGCAGAGTCTGGGGCCTGTACCAATAGCGAGTAACAACAGTAAGCCAGTAACCAGGGCTGGTAACAAGTACGCTCAAAAAAGGCTTATTTGTTCTGTTTGCCTACGTTTCGTTGCGAGACAGGAATAGGCGAGTGTTTCAAGCATTCTTTTTGTGGATTTTCTCTGAAGCTTGAAGCGGATCCGCGACGGTTCCGTTTTTGATTCTAGTTGTGTGTTTTGATTTTGATACGGTTTCGGATTAGACATAGTATAGTGTGTTGCCTGGAATGCGTGCCTGCAGCAGTGCTGTGGATGCGTTGGGTAGCGCTAGCGATGACGACGACGTGGTCGACAAGTGGGTGGATATGGGCAGACTGGCGCGACGGCGGCTCAACGAGCCAATGCCAGCAATGCTCATCCTGTTGGTGCAGGCTGTTGTTGCTGTTGTTGTAACGGTTGTTGTTGTTCTTGCTGCTGGTGTTTGATATTTACTCAGGAGCTGCTGTGATTGCTTCGAATGCGAGAAGGAGGCAGCTTTGCGCTTGGCAGGTGGATGCGATTGCCTGGGCTTTGGCTGTAGTTGGACAGCATTATCTTTATTATCATGTTGCAAGAAGCAGGCATATTGCGGTTTCAATAGAACTGACGGTCTACGACGTGGATTTGGAGCAGCTGCGTCGGGCAGGAGCAGTTGGAGCGGCTTCAGCTGTGCTTGTTTCTGCTGTTGTTTCTGTTGTTGCAGTTGTTGTTGCTGCTCTTGTTGGGCTTCCAGTTGAGGCTGCTGTTGTTGTTGCAAAATAATACCCCTCCCTAAACTTGGGTAATCTGCAAATATGCATCATGCTTAATTGAGAGCCGGACAGCGGTGCTTATAATGGTTGGGCACAGGTGGCAAGTGACAAGGGTCATGGGTCACATAGGTCAGGGCCAGAGCTTTAGATAGCATTGTAATATAGTTTGAGAGGTGGTGGCAGCGGCGGGAGAAGGCGGTTGGTGTGGGGCGGTTGCTGGCTGACTGCTTGAGTACACATTCTGTACCCACCTGATGAGCTGAATTAAGTTGCGAAAGCTTTTGGCCAGCTGTTTGCCAGGTAGCAACGCTAATTGCCAGTACTGCTGCAGCATTGGCCAGCAGCTGCAGCATCTGCAGCAGAAGCGGCAACAGCAGCAGCAGTCGTTCCTGCCCCTAGTATTTGTTGTTGGATTCAAGACAGAGACGGAGACGGCCGGAATAATTGTGGCAATTGTTGAGGCAGTGGCATTGGCAGTGGTAGTGGCACTGTCAGTGTTTGTGGCATTAGCAGCGGCAACATCGACAACATTGGCGCTGTGCTTAATCGCTATTTTAACTGTAACAGTGGCGTTTTCTGTAAAGTGCAGCAGATATTGTTATTGTCTGGCAACTCTGTGCAAGTAATATGCAATTGGTTTGTTTTTAATTTGCATGTAGATGTGTGTGTGTCTGCCCGATTATGTTATTTGTTACTGTATGTAATCGATATTTTAACTATAATTAACCATTATTGTTGTAATTATCTGGCAACACTGCAAGGCATGCAATATGCAATTGAATTATATTTTCAATATTTATTGAACATGTACATATATATACATATATAAAACTTCATCTGTAGAAATATTCCTTGGGAACTCTATACTGATTGGCATGCAAATTGCAGTTATCTATTTTAAGTGTGTGTATGTGTGTGTTGTGTTCGTGTTTGAAAGTAACATTTTTTGTAAAGTGCACAGGTTAGTATTCCTGCAGCGCATGCAATTCCAATTGTAGTGTATGTGTGTCTGTGTGATAATGGGGATTGATCTCTTACTCCCCCGCACATACAGCGCTAAACAATTCTGTTCTTAAAAACTCAAGAGCACAGCACTACACGATAACAAATGTTGAACAAAGACAGAAATCAAGACAGGCACAGAGAAAAAAATAGTTAGAAACAGAGAGAGAGAGAGAGATAGAAATCGAGAGCCAGACTGAAGAAGAGAAGCTGGCTGAGTGGCAGGCAAAAAGAGCGTAACAAAAAAACTAAAATAAACAGAAAAAAAATGCAAGGGCAGGGTTGCCTGACTTACCTAACGGTAAATTTCCCAGCATTCCGCTAGTAGCTGACGCTTTATGCGACGCTGCTGATGTTGAAGTTGATGTCGACGTCGATGTCGAAGTCGGAAGCTCAATTATCTCATCAACTGCCACATGATGATGTTGCTGTTGTTGTTGTTGGTGTTGCAGCATGAGATGTTCCTCGTAGAGCAGCTGATGATGTTTATTGACATTGCCATAGGGATCGGCATACGGTGGGTCGTCAACGTTATTGGGTGTCTGCGATGCCTCGGAGGGATATTCAAACGTTGACGTTAATGTATCGTTAAATTGTACGCGAAACTGTGAAATGAACAAGAATGAAACAAACAAAACAAAGCATATTAACAACAGCAAAAACAACCATTAAATACGTGACGATATCTGTCACATTGATAAAAACGCACCCGAACAAAAAACAACGACAAAACCGCACTTAAGACACTTCTAATTTATTTTGATAAATAGCGACGGTATAAATAAGTAGGTAATAAGATAACGCACAAGGAAATTAACTACCATGAAAAACAATAACCTGTAAAACCTACTCTGGGCATACCCTGGATACCGATTAACATTATGTTAAACCAGAACTGTTTAATTTACGCAGATGATGCAAACGCTCAGCTCTAGCAAACGCAATGGAGAGAGCAACAACAAGAAAGGCAAATGAAAGTGGAACTTAAAAAAAAATAATCTTTTGCTTCTTTCTGCCCTTAATTCAAGCGCGCAACAAAAGCAAAAATATAAAAGACGACAAAAAAAAAAACAAAAAGAAAAACAAAACAAATGCATGTGACCCTAGTGAAATAACTGCCGTTAATTGTTTCGCATCAGTTTTATTTTCACCAATTTTTTTTTGTCAAAGCAGCAATTTTAAATGCTGCCTAAATGTGAAATGTAGGCCAATATGTTATGACAGCAATTAAATACCCAAAGGGGCTGACAAAAAAAAAAACACTTCTAGCGAATATACCCCGTTAACAGTAGCTGTTAATATGTTAACATTTTATTTTCTGCTACGATCGTTGCATTTGAAGAAATCTCAACTCTTAGCTTATGTGAGATTTAAGCATATATGTATAGAGAGATAGAATCATGTACTTAAAATGGTTGCTTGAAATTGGTCAAGCACAGCAGCAATATTAAACACAAAATTGATATATCTTATTGAATCGATAAGTGGCCCGTTTCGTTGGCATTTACAATGCCACAAAACTCTTTGAAGGTTCAAAACGGTCGCAGCTAGGCCTTGCTGACAATTGTATTTGTACAATATACACACATACACCCCCAATCCCCCGCCCACACACACACATACACCACTATTATATTCAACAACTAATCTTATCTTATCCTTTAAAAAAAAAATAGAAAAAAATACTACATTAAAAAAAATAAAAGAACCCACTTTATCTGCTGCAAGAATTTTCAATTTCTGATTTCTGATTACTGTGCGATATTAGTCATGGGTTCATACTAGTTATACGTACTATAACAAAATGTATACTATATATGAGTGTTAAATTAAGTTAGTCATACGCAGCAATAGCGAGTTCCTGTTATTCGCATTCATTCGTTCATTTCCGTATAACGGCATTTTCAGGGCCAACAACAAACGGAAATGGAAATAAAAATGAAAATTTTTACTCAGTCAGTTTCGATTTTCGATGGTTGCTATAAAGAGTAAGCTTCTCAGATGATATCTGCTCTGAAAGTAGTGATATATTTGCAAATTTTATTGCCACTCATTTAATTATGATCTAACCAACGAATACCACAGATGGTGTCCACAGAATTGGGCTCACTTCATCTGCTTCCGGTAAAGATAAACTGCCTTGCGAATCAACTGGCGCCAAATGGACTTAAATTGCATGTGAATCTATCAAAAGCGAATGAAATCTGAACAAAATTTTAATTAATCCTTTGACAGCAGTCTTAAGCAATGCTTGCAAGATATTCCACGAAGAAATGAGATAAGAGAATATATATATATATAAGAAAAAGAATACTCACCGATGAATCTTTGGGTTTCTGTCGTATGCTGGACTTGCCATCGATCACAATATTGGCGTTCTCGAACTCCACGTCGCATGGTGAGGGCGGGCACATTGAGTAGTCATCATAGTCGGTGTCTGTCGATGTCTCCACTGAAAGGTCGCCCAGCAATACGAAGCCCGGCTCATTTGGCTGCTCAAAAAAAGTCGAAGTGAAAATGGTTAAACGGGAAAAGTGAAAACGAACGAACCAGCGAGACTGATTCATTCATATTTCTTATAAAACAGTGACCAAGGAGGAGTTGAGCTGGGGTGGGGGATAATGGCTCGGTGGGTAGTTTCGAGGTCGCTCTGAATCACAGCTGTCCCATTTCTCGCCATATCAGACGCAGAACTGCACATGTATGTATATGTTTGTGTGTGGCACCAAAGAGTCAGAGATAAAAGAAATAAATACATACCTATGTACATATTTACATGTACTTATGTATGTATGTATATATATATATACATTTATGAAGAGACAAACAAGAATAAAATGAGGCATAAAGCAAAAGCCAACAGAATTTAACGTCGAAAAAGAATTGACAAAATTGAGTTCAGTGTCGGAGAGCGGCACACATAAGAAAAAAAAACCGAACAAATAAAAAAACATTAAAACGGGTTTAACAAGCAAGAGTGTGCGAGAGCGACAAAGCGAGCACTCACATGGCTTGCACGCAACAGAAAAAATCAGCGAAAGCGAGAGAGAGCGAGAGAGATCAACGCTTTTATTCAACACTGACTCTCTTTATACAAAACAGCTGTGCAGCCAAATGGATGGTGGCCTGCTGCCCATTGCTAGTGACGATAACAAAAACAACAAACCAGAACTCACCACAGCTCCAATCCCCGCTCTTCTCTCCGCGTAATTCATAATATATCTTTGTCTGCTTTACCCTATGCTTGCACGTATGGGTGTGTATATATGCATGCATGTATGTATGCATGGGTGTAAGTATCCATGTATGTACGTGTGATGTATGTATGTATTTATGTATGTATGCATTTATGTATGTATGCATTTATGTATGTATGCATTTATGTATGTATGCATTTATGTATTCATGTATGCACGTGTGTATGTATGTACGTACATACGTACGTATGTATGCATGTATCTACATGCATATGTAGTTGCAGGAAGCACAAAAGAACACGCAGAAAAAATATCGTAATATGTATGTACGTTATGTACACACACACATATATATGCATGAGAACTGGTTTTCGCAGTGCAATCGCAGTAGGAACGTTGCCATAATGAAAACTGCGGAAGAATTTGCCAATCGCAGTGCATCCATATACAACACTGGCAAGACATGTATGTATGTAAAAGCTCACACACATGTACACACCCTTAGCCTTAAATTATTTGCATATTTTTGCATTGATCGATTTGTGCATTTCCCATGAGCAAGTCAAGCTTGAAATTGTTGCTCATTTAAATTACATGGTAACATTTAGAAGGTCATTCGGGAGAGCTGCGGACCAGCGTCACGCATAACACACACACACACACAATAAAATAAAATATAAATGAATACAGTTATTTGGTGACTAAAGGATTCATGCCAGATTATTTACTGCTTTTTATATTTATTTCGTTGAGCTCTTTTCACTTACTATCTCTCCCTCTTTCTATTGCTTCCTATATATTTTTATGACAATGAAAAACACAAGCAAAATTAGTGTGCGAGTGTGTGTGTGAGTTGGGGGGATTGAAAAACAAAAACACACAAATTCATACATAATATATGCAAGAATAGTGCGCAACGGCGCCGCACATTCCAAATTCTGCTGCCTGATAAGACATAACAAAAAGGAAAAACAGCGGCGGGAAATAAAGTGGGAAGATGTTGAGTTGGGGGGGGGGGGGGTGTATTGCTTATATGTCATAACTCACCTTTGGCAATTCTCGTTTCCGTCTGTAGATCACAACATCGCTTTCAATATAATCGGGAACCTCTTTGCTGCTTTTGGAAAAGTTGAACACCATCGAAGTGTTGTTATCCTGATGCATTGAACTAATGCTTGAATTGCCAATGAAGCTGCTGCTGCTGTTGTTCATGCTGCTGCTACTGGCGCCACCTGTAGTCGGTTGTCGTCTCTTGCGCAACGGCCAAATTGGCGAAATTCCAACGTTTGTTACTGTTGAAGATGGTGCATCCGTTTCGATAACATTCTTAATGTTTGTGTTTATCACGGTGTCGAGACTAGTGCCACTGGAGCTTGTAGAGCTGGAGGCAGCAACTGCAGCAGCAGCGGCAGCATCAGCGGCCAATGCTGTTGACTTTTTCATTTCATTAATGCGATTCTTTTCTATTTCGCGACTTGTAAGCGGCGTTCCACAACTGGAATTATTAGAATTATTCAGTAGTGGCCTGATGACACCAATCTGTTTTCGAGTGCCGAAATTGATGCTGCAGCTGTTGCTGCTGTTGCTCGAAACGTGCGCGTTCTCTTGCAGGGCAGCGACAAATGAACGCTGCTGGACTACGCCGCAGACGCCGACGCCTCCTGCTACTGCCACCGCTGCTACTGCTGTTGCCTCATCGTAAGGCGGCGGCGGCTGCGCTGCGAGCACTTTAAAGATATCGCCGCCTGCCGCACCCAACTTATCGCCATTGCAAACAGCGCCGCCGTCGTCGACGTCATTGCCTTCGTCGCCGTCGTCGACGCCTTCGCCATTGTCATCGTCGTTGTTGTCATCGTTGTTTTCTTTTTCGTTTTCGACTTGCGATCGTTTATCGCTGCTGTTGCTGACTAAGCAGCGCTGACTGTTTTCACCACCCACCACAACGGCGGCGGCGTCAACTGTTGGCGATTCCACCAGATGCATGCGTTCCAGCATTTTGCCTAGATTTGACACTGGCGATTCAAACGGAATGGAATGTGCAGCTGCGTCAATTTCCACCAGCTGACGGGGTATTATGTCTGGAACATGCGAATTGGAATTCAATAAACGTGTCTGCTGCTTAGGCGTCGACGCAGCAAAGCCTGGAAGCTGCTGCAGTTGTTGTTGTTCTCTTTTACTGTTAGTGTTAGAGTTAGTGCTAATTGGCTTTTGCTCCTTGATGATCGATTTGTAGTTGGCAACCTTGCTGGCAACGCCGCCAATGCCGTTGCTGCGCTGCGCTATGCGCGGTCGCCGAATGGCGCTTGCCTCAAACATTTTCAGCGTTTGCTTCGTCTGGCGGTGGCCGTTCAGTGTCATCGATAATGGAGGTGAGACGCTTGGGGGGCGTGGTATCCGTGCCGCTGTGCAGGCGTTCACGTGCATTACTAATTTTATCCTCAATACTGACAGAGTTAGCGACTGCGCTGCAGCCGCTACTGCTGCTACTGATGTTGTTGCTGGCTGCGTTGACTGCTGCAGCAGTTGCAGTCTGTGCTTGATAGCTGTGGGCGCGTTGACTTTGGGTATTCCATGGTGATTTCTCGCAGAGCAGCGCTTCGACGGAGCGAGCGCGTTTCATAACCTCATTGCCACGCTTAAAATGGCGAGCACGCAGCATTGCAGTACCGTTAGACGGTGCAGACGAATACTGCTGCTGCGTCGAATTTTGGGTTTGCTGCTGCTGCACGCTTTTGATGTAACCGCTGCCCGTGGTGGCAATAGATGCCGGCTTGCCGCTTGCTATTGGCGGCGGCGTTGCAGTCGCAGCGGGAATTGGTACGGCAATTGGAACTTCTGGAACTGGATTTCCAACTGCAGCGTCGACGTCAGCATCGTCATCGTCATCATCGTTGCGATCGAGCAGCGTATTTAGGCTGGTGGAACGGCGAAGTCGCTGTTGCTTTTGGCTCAAAAGCTGGCTGGACGAATCGCAGCGCAGTGCCAGATTCAGATAGCGGCAGCGCAGCTTTGATACAATTCCAGGGCCATAGCTGAGATCCTCCTGGGCGACGCTGACGTCGACATCAACGTTTAACTGTTGCTGCTGCTGCTGTTGTTCGCTCTTCGTTTGCAGATGATGATGATGATGGCGAAGTTGGCCATTTTGTGAGTTTGTTGTAGTCTTTTTCATTTCTTTCATGGCGACCATTGTCGTTTTTACCGCTACTTTTGTGGGCGACGAGTTGGCCGTTTGCCGTTCCAATTGTTGCTGTTGTTGATTTATAATAAACTTGTTGCTTTGCAATTTATCAGATATTTTCGATTTGGAATCAATATGCGTTAATATGGTCGGTGCTTGGTTTACGTATTGTAATTGCGCTGCATCAGCAGTGGCCCTCTGGCCCTGTTTGCATTTCGTTTGCAACTGATTTGCTGACGACGACGACGACGACGCCGAAGTCGATTGTTTCACATTTGCGCCGCCGCTTGTCGCTGGTAATGCTCCAGTTGTTGTTGTCGGCGTTGTCGCTGTGCCAGTTTCAACTTCACCACGGGCGCGAGAGCGCTCACTCATATTTACCATGGGCATTGCGCCGCTATTCAACTCAACGTCACGCTCCCCGCACGTTCGTTCTCTCACGCTCTCTATCTCTCGCTCTCTTTCTCTGGTATCCAAATTTAGAATCTCTTGCTCCTTGCCAGTTGATTGACTTCTTGTGTAAAATAAACTTGATCGCTGCTTTGGTATTGGTGCAGTAGTGCCAGTAGTTTTTGCTGTTATTGCTGCTGCTGCTGCTGTTTCTGTTGAAAAGACCGTGGTGGCTAAGTCTTTGCCTTGCTGTGTACTTTGGGCTGTTGCTGTCGTTGCCAGAAGCGTCTGATGACCTCCAGCTTCAATAAAACATTTCTCAGACTTTTCCTCTGTTGGTGAAGTCTTAAATGCCACCGCTTGCTGTTGTGTTTGGCTTACATTTCGTTTCACATGCTGCTGTTGTTGTTGTTGTTGACTAGTTATTGTTGCGGTTGCGCTGGCATCAGTCGCACCTGAATCTGCAAATAAAAGTTTGGACATATATATTTGATATACATGTAAGACGAAAAAAAAGAAAAATCGGTGAAAATAGTCTGTGTTTTTTGTTCTTTCAGTTGCGACCAAAAACAAAAGATATAAATATAAATATAGAATTTTGGGCATTGGGCAAAACATTGAATTTCCTGTTCATTTATCAATTGATAACATTTGATAAGTGCAGATTGATAGCTAAAACAAAGTATCAGTTCTCGTCGATTGGCGACAGTCATTACTCATTGAACTAACTGTAACTATAACTGTAATTGTTAACAAACAGCTGTCAATGACCATAATTTTTGTTTGTTCTCGCTTTGCTTATTGCAAGCTGTTTAGCTATGACTAATTAGACGTCGTTAACCAGATGCATCTTACAGCTGCACTTACACGTTTTTTTTTAAGTTTGAATATGCAAATCAATTTCATGAATCGATATCGATACCACACACTCTCTCTCTCTTTCTCTCTGAATACTTGCCTACATACATCTGTTTACTTATTCTGATTGGAATTCAATACGAATTACAATGTTGCTTTATCATTGTTGTACTCATATAGGTCTATCGATTGAAATCAGTAGAACGTTCACTTATCGAGGTGTATTTCAAAATGAAAACACAAAAAGTCATACCCGAAATGTTGCACATATTCGTAGTCGAAGAATAAATAAATATTCATATGGAGTAACAAAAAATGTTGTCTTTTGCTTGATTTGGTTACGTTTTACCTGCATGTTCAGGGAAAGCCAGACAACTGCTGCTATCAGCTGCCATGGACGTTGTTGTTATTATTGTTGTTGATGACAGGGTGCTGGGGGAGGTGGCGCTGGTGGGGGATGTGGCATTGGCTGTCGCTGTATTCGTTCGAGCCACATTAGTTTTGCGTCGCTGTATCAAATCCTTTTTCCACTGCGGCATATCCGGCAGGAATCCAGCGCTGCTGCCCAACGGTGTCGTTGCTGGTGAACCGCCACCATACTCAGCTGCAGTTCCAGTTCCAGCGCCTGTTGCAGCCACAGTTAAAGATCCAGCATCCGCTGTCAAATGCAATGAAGAACGCTGCTTTTGGGCCTCGGAAGACATTTTTGGCTGTGTAGCGGCTGCAATTGCAAATTGCATTCGACATTAGTTATGTGGCAAGTGGCATTAACCAATCAATGCTTAACTGAACCAACCAACTGACGTCTTAACCCCAACGCACCAGCAAAGAGACTGACTGAAAAGCATAGTTTTAACCAAAGAACAACTACTACCGACTACGCATAACCCCTTTCCCCAAATTGGGGATGCGGACGTACGCCTTTTTTTCATAGCCGACTACAGGATACCCTTCTCCATAAGGAAATCATCACATTAGTGTTATTTCATACATTTAATGAAATCGAAAGACATAACTTCTAAGACTGTTTCTCTATCAGGAATTTATATATATATATATATATATATATATCGAAGAAAAATTATATTGATTGCAATTGATTATTTTTACCTCATTACCTATCTATTAAAAATGTAACAGGTATTTATTTGGTTAATATACCACTTAATCGCCTTCTGCTAGTATTTACTTAAATTGAGGAAAATTTAAAATAATTGCGATTGGTAATACGAGCTCAAATTCTATCGATAAAGAGTATTTGACTTAATATTTCAAGCAATTCCTTATAAAGCTGAGTTTTTAAACAAGTCGAAATAAAAAATTCCAAAATGCTAATTTTGGCCACAAATTTAGTGTATAAAAAATTAAAAGATATTTATTTGACTAAATCTATCCGTTAAAGATGTATAAGCTATTATCTTTAAAATAATACAATTTGTAAAAAATGTATATTGTGCTGCTATTTTCTTATAAAAGGTGTTTAGTATTATAATCGCAGACAATTCAAATTGAGCAATATTTTCATTTGCAGGGCACGCAAAAGTCGACTTGAACGTTTTTTTTTACCCTTTTTTTATATTTTTGTTAATTGGATTAACTGTTTTCTTAAAAAAAAGAAACGAAAGAAACCTCAATATTTGTTCATTGTGTTAAAACCAAAAGCAAACACACACACACACACTGTCACACGGTAAATGAAGAATATGCTAAAAATATGATAATCAAAAATGCAAGTGATTTACTTTTAATTTCGTTCGTTTTGTTTTGTTTGCTTCTCTCTATCTCGCTAGCGGTTAATGATCGAGAGTAAGCAGGATCGCAGCAGACAGACAAGTGCAAGAGTGAAAGGAATGGAAAGAGAGCGTAGTAAGTGGGGGCAAATTGAGTTGGACAAGTGTCCGTCTTAAATAATATTTTCCCCCCATTATTTTGCTTGTGTGTGTATGTAAATTTTAAGGGTGCGCAAAGGCGCTCGGGAGGGATGGAGTGAAAAGGGGAGGGAGGGAGGGTGACTGAAAATTGCAGACGAAGCATAAAATAAACAAGAGACGCTGCGCTGTGCATATTATCGATTTTTACAAGCTGCAAGAACTTTTCAGCTATACACATACACATACGCGTATATATATATATAAATACATACATTAAATAGATACTAGTTACTGAAAGAGCCAGAAATTTAACACAGAGCACCCAAGTATGGCAATGGATTGGAAAGTATGTGTGTGTTTGTGTGTTAAAGAAAACGAGAAAAACAAAAGCCGCACCAGAAAAAACTAAAATTATTTAGCAGCCTAATTTGGGTATTTAGGCAATAATGAGTGTGAGAAGTGAGCGAGCTGAGCAAGATATGTATGAAACTAGAACTGGACTCTGTTTATTGACACTTAGCATTAACAGTAACATAAACAATTTTGTATTTTTTTTCTTCTCATTTTGATTTTGTTTTTTTAATTTGCTTGCTTACTTTTGCGTTCAATTCAAGTGGTGAGGCTTAAATTGTGTTTGTTGTGCACATATGTCCTATAGTTAGTTGTACGCATGGATAAAATTGTATTTAGAGTTTTTTGATCAAATATTCTAGATACGCGCACTTCCTATACACAGCACACTGTCTATAATTGCAATTAAGTCGCCTTTGCCTACTCTAAAAATGCTCCCAGCCACTGAACAGTGTTGGGTTGTTTTTCAATTACCCATCGTCTCGACTATCGATGTTCGGCTTTCTTTCTATGTCTATCGATAGTTATGCGACTACTTTCATGCGCCTTGAAGTAATACTTCGGATATTTTGAGATTGGCTTATTGAATTAAGAATTTGACTGTTTCGAGTCGAATTCATATTATTTGCATATAAAATTAAATTCTTAAAAGCGTTATTTCAAACATTATGATAAAATGAGAATAGATTGCCCTGAAGTAGACTACTGATAACTTTGAGACTTATCGTATCATATTTAAAAATTGTACAACGTTCAAACTTTTAATACTTATCAACAAAACATACTTTTTATTTATATGTAGTAAGAATACAAACTAGTAAAAATAATAGAATGAAATGTATTTAATATTATCACTTGAAATTTTTACAAGATTTGAACTGACTTATTTTCCACAGGCTGAGATTTCTTTCGGTTAATTTTGGTTGTAAACTGCGGTTCCAGAACGCTCGTAAATTGTTTCTTTGGTTAAACATGGGGCACCTCATTGATAAGGTAAATAAAGAATTTAGGAAATGTGACACTGGTGCTTTGTAGAGCTAGACGCAGCAGTTCTTCCCAATTCTGGAAGCTGCTGCAGTTGTTGTTGTTCTCTTTTACTGTTAGTGTTAGAGTTAGTGCTAATTGGCTTTTGCTCCTTGATGATCGATTTGTAGTTGGCAACCTTGCTGGCAACGCCGCCAATGCCGTTGCTGCGCTGCGCTATGCGCGGTCGCCGAATGGCGCTTGCCTCAAACATTTTCAGCGTTTGCTTCGTCTGGCGGTGGCCGTTCAGTGTCATCGATAATGGAGGTGAGACGCTTGGGGGGCGTGGTATCCGTGCCGCTGTGCAGGCGTTCACGTGCATTACTAATTTTATCCTCAATACTGACAGAGTTAGCGACTGCGCTGCAGCCGCTACTGCTGCTACTGATGTTGTTGCTGGCTGCGTTGACTGCTGCAGCAGTTGCAGTCTGTGCTTGATAGCTGTGGGCGCGTTGACTTTGGGTATTCCATGGTGATTTCTCGCAGAGCAGCGCTTCGACGGAGCGAGCGCGTTTCATAACCTCATTGCCACGCTTAAAATGGCGAGCACGCAGCATTGCAGTACCGTTAGACGGTGCAGACGAATACTGCTGCTGCGTCGAATTTTGGGTTTGCTGCTGCTGCACGCTTTTGATGTAACCGCTGCCCGTGGTGGCAATAGATGCCGGCTTGCCGCTTGCTATTGGCGGCGGCGTTGCAGTCGCAGCGGGAATTGGTACCGCAATTGGAACTTCTGGAACTGGATTTCCAACTGCAGCGTCGACGTCAGTATCGTCATCGTCATCATCGTTGCGATCGAGCAGCGTATTTAGGCTGGTGGAACGGCGAAGTCGCTGTTGCTTTTGGCTCAAAAGCTGGCTGGACGAATCGCAGCGCAGTGCCAGATTCAGATAGCGGCAGCGCAGCTTTGATACAATTCCAGGGCCATAGCTGAGATCGTCCTGGGCGACGCTGACGTCGACATAAACGTTTTACTGTTGCTGCTGCTGCTGTTGTTCTCCGCTCTTCGTTTGCAGATGATGATGATGATGGCGAAGTTGGCCATTTTGTGAGTTTGTTGTAGTCTTTTTCATTTCTTTCATGGCGACCATTGTCGTTTTTACCGCTACTTTTGTGGGCGACGAGTTGGCCGTTTGCCGTTCCAATTGTTGCTGTTGTTGACTTATAATAAACTTGTTGCTTTGCAATTTATCAGATATTTTCGATTTGGAATCAATATGCGTTAATATGGTCGTTGCTTGGTTTACGTATTGTAATTGCGCTGCATCAGCAGTGGCCCTCTGGCCCTGTTTGCATTTCGTTTGCAACTGATTTGCTGACGACGACGACGACGACGCCGAAGTCGATTGTTTCACATTTGCGCCGCCGCTTGTCGCTGGTAATGCTCCAGTTGTTGTTGTCGGCGTTGTCGCTATGCCAGTTTCAACTTCACCACGGGCGCGAGAGCGCTCACTAATATTCACCATGGGCATTGCGCCGCTATTCAACTCAACGTCACGCTCCCCGCACGTTCGTTCTCTCACGCTCTCTATCTCTCGCTCTCTTTCTCTGGTATCCAAATTTAGAATCTCTTGCTCCTTGCTTGATTGACTTCTTGTGTAAAATAAACTTCATCGCTGCTCTGGCATTGGTGCATTGCCAGTAGTTTTCGTTGTTATTGGTGCTGTGGCTGTGCTGTGTACTTTGGGCTGTTGCTGTTGCCAGAAGCGTCTGATGACCTCCAGCTTCAATAAAACATTTCTCAGACTTTTCCTCTGTTGGTAAGGGCTTAAATGCCACCGCTTGCTGTTGTTGTGTTTGGCTTACATTTCGTTTCACATGTTGCTGTTGTTGACTAGTTATTGTTGCGGTTGCGCTGGCATCAGTCGCACCTAAATCTGCAAATAAAAGTTTTGACCTATATATTTGAGATACATATAAGACACAAAAAAAAATCGGTGAATATGGTCTGTGTTTTTTGTTCTTTCAGTTGAACATTAATTTCCTGTTAATTTATCAATTGATAACATTTGATAAGTGCAGATTGATAGCTAAAACAAAGTATCAGTTCTCGTCGATTGGCGACAGTCATTACTCATTGAACTAACTGTAACTATAACTGTAATTGTTAACAAACAGCTGTCAATGACCATAATTTGTTGTTTGTTCTCGCTTTGCTTATTGCAAGCTGTTTAGCTACGACTGATTAGACGTCGTTAACCAGATGCATCTTACAGCTGCACTTACACGTTTTTTTTTAAGTTTGAATATGCGAATCAATTTCATGAATCGATATCGATACCACACACTCTCTCTCTCTTTCTCTCTGAATACTTGCCTACATACATCTGTTTACTTATTCTGATTGGAATTCAATACGAATTACAATGTTGCTCTCTCATTGTTGTACTGATATCGGTCTATCGATTGAAATCAGTAGAACGTTCACTTATCGAGGTGTATTTCAAAATGAAAACACAAAAAGTCATTCCCGAAATGTTGCACATATTCGTAGTCGAAGAATAAACAAATATTCATTTTGGAGTAATAAAAAATGTTGTCATTTGCTTGATTTGGTTACGTTTTACCTGCATGTTCAGGGAAAGCCAGACAACTGCTGCTATCAGCTGCCATGGACGTTGTTGTTATTATTGTTGTTGATGACAGGGTGCTGGGGGAGGTGGCGCTGGTGGGGATGCGGTATTGGATATTGATAACTTGATAACTTTGAGACTTATCGTATCATATTTGAAAATTGTCCAACGTTCAAAATTTTAACATTTATCAATTAAAAAATACTTTTTATTTATATGTAGTAATAATACAAACTAATAACTAAATAATAGAATGAAATGTATTTAATATTATCACTTGAAATGTGTACAAGATTTGAACTGACTTAATTTCCAGCACCTTACCACAGGCTGGCATTTCTTTCGGTTAATCTAAGGTTTTGGTTGTAAACTGCGGTTCCAGAACGATCGTAAATTGTTTCTTTGGTTGAACATGCGACACTTCATTAATAAAGTCCCTGTAAATAAAGGTTTTAAGAAATGTTGTACAAACATATATATATATATATAATTTAGTTTGAATGGCGGAAAAAAAATCATTTGTCACAGATGCTTTGCGATAAGTTTCTGATGTCGCCAAAAAGCTTTGTCAAAACAATTTCCATCAAAAAATTGTGAAATGTCCAACTAGTGGTATGGACGATAGCTCGAATTTAAGAAGCCAAGTACGCATTCAACACTATCCACTTGTTGATCTGTCTAATCTGCCCGTGAGATTTATACGCTGAATTCGCGAAACGGCCGATCGATGACGCCGGTTGTTATATTTCATCTATGCACACCCGAAGCCGCCAGTCGCTGACAACAGATGTTCCATTAATTATTTACTTCTAAGGCAGACACATCTAAATGGCATCCATTACTTTTTGTTACATTGTTCATTGATTATTTCTCATTATTTATACAGTTTCATTTGCGTTGTTCCTTCATTTTTTTGAAAGTATTTGTAATGATAATTTTCATTGCGTTGTTCCGTGAATATTTCCCAGTTTTTTAAATGTTAATTTCCGATAAGCTAAATTATAACTACATATAATGTTATATAATAATATAACATACTGTTCCTTTGCCAGGGTGACATTGATCCGATCGGTGGAGACACGTGTTGGTCGAATGGCGCCAAAGAAGTCGGTGATTGGAACCTTGTGCGGATCCCGTCTATATAGATCCTTGCGCACGCCCACCGTTGAGATGCAGACACGCTTCGGGCACACTTGCAGCTGCAAGGTATATATATATATATATATATATATATATATATATAATATATATACTTATATTTTATAGGACAAAGAAAAATATAATATTTTGTAATAACTTACGAATTCGCCAATTGTTCGCTTGCTAAACGGTTGCACTTTCTCGAGAAACTCGAGAGCATAATACGTATACCGATCGATCATATAAACTCCAATCGAGGGATCAACATGATGCTGTCAAATACATATACATAAAACTATATAAAGATGGTCTGACAAGGATACTGCGCGAGATGGCACTTACGGATAGAGAATCCTCGCCCACCAGACTGCTAGCCACGGCCAAAACATTGGGCGATGTGAACTTCTCATAAAGCGATGCCGCCTGGCAAGTATCTACCATGAAAAAGAGCTCGTTATAACTGCAAAATAAGATTCATAGAAAGACCATTTGATAATTATTTAAATACCAAAAGTCGATAAAAAAAAAAATAAATACATATAAAAGTTTTCCACAAATTATCCACCGAACTTTATAATCGAATTTGTCCTTTTTAAGAAAATTCTTTTTGATACCTTACCGTTTCTTTTCCCACATTTGCTGTATGCCATCAGCGAGCTCCTGGCTGGTTATCTCCTCGGAGTCTTGAAATTTAAGGAAACCGTCGCCGCCATGTCCCGTCAAATAGATGAGCACATTGCTGCCGGCATCGGATAGCAGCTTCTTGGATCGTGCGGTTCCATTTTGGGTGCGACCCGTTAGCAAGCGCACGAAATTCTCCACGGTCACCTCATAGCCACGATAATCCACCTCCACATCATCCCCATAAACATTGATATGCTGATTCGCATTGTTGTACACCTGACCAGGTCGTGGATTCCGTGCATTGCACGCCATATCATCGGCGATCATCAGGATTATCTGGGAGTCGGGTATTCCCAGGCGCTTCACCGAACGGTAAATGGATAGAACATTTGCCACATGACGATAGTTAAACCAGAAGCGTGATGCATCCACCAGTACCGCCCAGTTATTCGTATGTGTCGAGCGCTGGGCGGCGTCCACAAAAGACTCAGGCAGCACAGAAGTCTCCTTTAAGAAGCAATTAAATCAACAACAACAATAATAATAATATTAAGACGAGCCACTGTATACGAATTTACTCACATGCTGAGCATTGCAGCAATAAATTAAGGCGAGCACCAAGTGCAATAAAATTCCTTTGCTTAACATATTATATTCTTTAATTTTTATGTTTTTTTTCGTTTGCCGGCATGAATCAAAAGTATTTCTCCTTTTGTGTGTGTGTGTGTTGTGAGAGTCAACAACAGCTGACAGTGATGCCAGTGCTGTCAGTCTGTTATTCTACCTTCTGGCAACGCTTAACTGTGACAAGAAACGTTAAATGGCCAACATTTTCATGACAATTTTTCGTAGATAAAACGCCACAATGTTAACTATTTCTGCCCTAAAACATACGGCACATATGCTGAGCCTACGAATGAATGCTGGAAATGCAGTTAAACCGGGCAATTAGGATCATAAAAAAGAAAATGAAAATTGTCAATGGCGCTCAGCAACAATCCAATATGGCGTTCAAATAGCGTTGGCATGTCGCACGAACGAACAAACGAACGTACGAACGAACATGCGAATACGAAGACGATGAGAAATGGAGCAAGAAACAGCACGTCAACCGAAAGCTGTTCGTACACACATACTTATTGTATGTGTGTGCTTGTATGCGTATCCATGAGCATATGCACATGTATACATATATGCATGTAAGACGCTTGTATGTTGATGTGTGCGGAACAAAATATAGAGGCATTTGGCTTTTCTCATGTCGAAACTAAAGAAAATGAACCAACAACAATATTGCTTATGAAAACTCTCCGAATTCGCCGCAAACATCTCGCAATCGCGATCACATACTCTCTTTCTCGCTCTTTTATCGCATATCTTTTATGTTCTTAATGGTTCTCACTCTCTGATTCACGTGGGTTTTCAAAAAACAACAACAACTGTTTGCATAAATATGGGTTTGGTTTCTCTTATGCTGGGCGTGTGTATGAGTGTTTTTCACTAATTCGCAAAAGAGCTTGAGCCAGAGCTTTGCCGGAAGTTTTCTTTTCATTCTTTCATCCGTTTATTGTTGTGCATTATGCCTGTACATTGATATTCGTATTTATGTGTGCATGTGTGTGTATTTATGTATATTGTCGTTTCTGCTTTGACTTCAGATTCATGGCTGATAGCTGCGTGGCGTTTGTCGGCCATTGCGTTTTCCCACTTTGTATTACCTTAAGCGGTTACAATTACATAAATATGTACATATATACGTATGTATGCGTATATGCACACATAATATCTGTGTGTTTAGTGTGACTGTCGAAGTGCACAAAGTTTGTACATTATGCATACACACACGCATACAGGCATGCACTACGTATGTACTTATTTAAGTATGTACAAAAACATACAAAGGTGAAATTAATCGAGTGGGCGTACTACGGAAAGCCTGCAGAAAAAGCAACCAAAAGACGACTTTTTTCAAACATGCACTTACACAGAAACACATGCATGATTAACATGATGTATGCATATACATGCACATATGTATACACACTTTCATATGCATAAGTGCAGCAAGCTTAACGATATGTTTGGCAACTATTGTTTTTAGTTTTACAATTTACATAATCATATTTCAAATCAAGATTCACAAAAGAAACCAAAAATTAATTTGATCTCGCACAAAGATGCATCCTTTCTTGCCAATAAATGTCTTTGACTTAATATATAAATATGGACGAATTAATCAACCCCAAGAGTTGTAAATGAGAACAGAAAAGTTGACTAATGTGGGCTACACAATGTCCTTGATTGCCAGTGTCCTTTTGACCTTGGGCCAGTCGAAAGCATATCAGAGTTGGGCATTTTTGCATTATATACCTACACATATATATATATATATATAAATATATATTTCACATGCAACGCACGTATGTGCATAGATACATATGTTTTTGTTACATGCAGATACTTTTGACAAGGCACCCTATTGATTTTTTTCCCCACGCCCCCACCCACAACCCTTACCGCCATTAACACACGTTAAAAATAGCGCTTAAGGTGAGCACTTAACCCACATACACATAGAGGTGATTTGCCACAGCAAAATATGGAACGGGATTCCCTTTTAATTGCAGGATTTTTGTTTCAGTTAACGTTGCCCAACACAGAAAGAAACATTAATAGGAACAAACCGATATTAATGTGAGAATAGCTCACATTAGCAAATAATTTTTAATGATTTTATACAATTCAAGAAGAAAAACAAACATATTCCTTATGGACTCGGTTCGGGACTTTCGCATTTTCGCCATATTTGAAAATAAAGAAATAAGAGCAACGAAAAAACTGCAAAAAGGGAAAGAAGAGGTGACAGAAGCACAGCAGCAGCAACTGTTGAAGAAAATCAGCGACAAAAGCGATATGAATAAATGAATTTGCATACGAAAAAACACAGCGAAAAATCAGCAGCCACATTAGGCGAATTAAAGTACTAATATTGTGAGTGCTCTTCGCAAGTCTTTAGTTTTAGTTTTAGTTATGCTTTCAGATTTAGTTTTAGTTTAATTGCTACCCCCAGCCGACGGCGAAGCAAATTATTTGTTAGCTGTTGTCCTGGCAGGCAGTAGCCACAAAAAAAAAAACAAAGTAGCGCGAGTCACAATATAAAACAAGTAAGCAGCATATTCAATTTGCGGGCCCCATAGTCGACTTATGTGTACCCTACTCGCCCCCTATCCACCTACCAATCTATGCATATAATCGTGAGTTGTGTGTGTGCTGCTGCTGTTCAGCAGTAAGTAACCACTTTTGTGGCGATAGTTAAGTGCGAGCTGCAAGCATTGTTTAATGCATTAAGCAAAAATAGTTAACGCATAATTGCTCTATGCGTCCTTTCATGCAAATTTTGGCTTGGCGGTAGGGCATAATAGTATCTCGGATATGGCGCTCACATGTGGCCGAGTCGAGACGAGTCGTGTCGAGTCGAGTTGAGAGTCGGCGGCGAGGCGAATACACATATTTCGCCGCTGTGACGCTCGCGCTCTCTCGTGTTCTCTTGCTCGCTGTGGCTCTCTTTGGAATGTTTAACGCTGCCATTTTGCCTTGTTATTTCACTTCGTACCGTGTTTGCGTTCACAACTCTGTCGGTTCGGTTCTGCATTTTATTTTATTATTATTATTTTTTTTTTGTTTTTCTCTGCTTTGGCTTGTGCAGTTTATTTGTACATTTGTGTATTAAAACTGACCGCGTTTCTACAAACGAACTTGAAATTTTGAATTCAATTTTGGATTGATTTCGCTACAATTGAATAACAATAAATGCGGAAAATTCGCAAATGATGCGGAGACGACTCTGAAAAATACAAAAAAAAAAAGAAATGAGAATTAAGTAAGTATCGTCGTTGTGGCTATGTGACCGTTTTGTGTTAGTGTTGTATCTCTCTCCCTCTTTGTGTTTGTGTGTACTTGCGACTGTAACTGTAAGTGTGTAAGTGTGTGCTAGTCTGTTTATGTACATGTACATACATGCATTCATATTATATTTGCATGTATGCGTATATAGCAAATCATTCGCAAACAAAAATGCTCCCATGCATAATTAAAAAGAAAACTCTAAAACTCGAAAGAAAAAAATATATTTCAAATCAGTGCAAACAACTGTGAAAAAAACATGCAACATTAACAAAATTAACTGCGCAAGCACATAATAAATTCTTATGGATTTGATTTAGAAAAAATTAAAAACAGAATTATCTTACTGCTACTCGCTTTACGTTAGTGACCCTTCTTGCGGCAGGTGGAATGTTAATAGTGTTAAGTGTTTGATTACGTTGCTGCCTCCTAACCTAGGCGACCCCGGCCACCTGATGGTGCCTTTGTTCCACCCACTAGGTGAATCAAAATATTTCATCAATGCCTCAAATATTTGAATATATGTGTTCAGTGTGAACAAATTTTAAGATTCCTTTAAATCGGCTAATTCTTGAGAAAGGATTGATTAAACATTTCAAAAAATATTCATTTGTATTTTCGGATCGTGTATAAAATAGAAATTATTGAATAAGAAAGTTTAATTAAATTTGGAATACAAGTCAAGCAATCATCATTTGTTTACATTTTAAAAAAGCAAATGTTATTAATTTATTTTTTTTATTAAACAAATACTTTATTCACATAAACGCATATTTTAAATTTATGTTGTATAAAACTCAGCTCATTTGAGTTAGTGGCAAATAATTTTTCAAATTCGGCGCCATTCAAAAACTGCCGTACTCCTCACAGTCACACACACATCCGGCGCACATCTGATGTTGAAGGCGGCGATCCAGTTGTGCACAAGTGAATATCTAATGTTATCAAAAGAAAGCGAATTTTTGTATGCTTATCTATTGTATGCGCTATTTAATTTAGTTTTAAAGTTGAAATAATAATTGCAAATTGAAATGGCTAATTGTTGTGGCCGACGTGAAACATAAAAATCGCGGCCGCGCTCGAATTGTGGTGGTATCGATGGGCAGGGAACGATATTTTTGTTGCTATCGATATATTTACCCCTACATCCCTGCGTGCGGTAACGCTGGTTGCAGCACACGACTAGAAGCCAGATTTGATCAAACGGAGCAACATTTAAAACAAGAGTAAACGGGTGTCGTTTTATTTGAACGCAATAGAAAGTAAGTGTCGTAAATTTTTGGCAAGTGACAAGCAAAGCGGAAAATAAAGAAAGCAGCAGGCACGCAAAGAAAACTAAATATCCCGCGGCGCCCCTCTTTTGCTACATGCGCGTGTGCTTGTAAGTGTTTACAACTGCATCAATTATTTTAATTTTCCTCCTGTTTATTTTTTCTTGTTCCTCTTTTTTGCATACTCGGAACCTTTAATGTATATGTGTGTGTGTGCGTCAAAACCAATTTAATTTCCTTTTTTTATGTTTTGTGTATAAATTTTTATTTTGTGATTCTCTTTTGTTTCCTTTATCCGCTGTTTGTTGTCGCTGTCATTTCTGTTTCTACTTCCACCGCCTTCGTTGCAGAGGGTGGTGGCGGCTTCGGCTTGTCATTTAACGGAGAAGAGCGCACTGCTTGCAATAGTGTGTGTGTATTTGATTGTGAGCAGCGCTTATGTGTGAGTGTGTGAGTGTTAGTGTCATTAAATCCGTTTTGTGCTCTTTTTTCTTGTGTAAGTGGAAGTGGGAAATGGAGACAGATTTTCTCCTGTGTGTTATTGCTGCTGCATTTATAACGCCAAAAGAAACGCATAGACAATTACTGACTAGCCAAAGGTCGAGTTCTGTTTGCTAAATTGTGTGCGTTCGCAAACTGCAAGTATATATTTGAAGAAAAAAAAAAATTATAGTAGTTGCAACCATTTTAGTTGCTCTCAATCACTCTTCTTTTTCGTTAACTGTCAGTGTCAGTCTATACGGTATAGGCAGCGCAAAAAAATGGCGCCTGTCATCTCAGCAGCGGCGGCGACGACGCACGTAGATATGAACAATAAAATGACAGGATCAGCCAGCAGCGGGCTAAGTGAACGTCAGGCAGACAGTCTGTTTTTTTTTTTGTTTGTAATTATGTGCATGTGCTCTCGCTCAGAAACGGTCGCAGTTGGCAGCGACGCTTTAAATTCGCCTACTGCCTATGAATTTGCTGTGTGCGCACAATTTGAATGGCGTTATTCGCCATTGCTCTTTTCTCAGCGCGCACACACACTCACACAACGAGTAAGGTAGTTTCTTCTGGCGGCCCCAGCTGCTGCGGTTGTTGTTTTCTGCTGCTATTGCTTTCAAACTCGTTTTGCTTTTTGGCAGCCTGTGGCGAGGGATGGGGCTACAACGACGTTGTCGGGGTGCAAGTGACAGTCACAGCGGGACGCGTGTATGTTTGTTTGCATTTCCCTGTTGATGCATATTTTTATTTTACTCTTATTCCTGTTCCTTGCTCTTCCTTTTTTCCTAGCATATTCTCCAGCTACACCTGGCAACCACCTGACGTATACGTGATATTTTAGCTTCGAGAGGGCTTACTCGAATTTGTGTACGTCTATTGTAGCTGTGCGTTATCTCTGGGTTTATATTCTTGAATTATTTCAATTTATTTATTAGGTTTCATTAAAATTACACTTATAGAATTGCTTCAAGTTTCAGGGAAATTAATTTATTCGGACTTACAATGTTATATTTAAGTTAAGTTAAAAACGTTTAAGTTTTTATTGTTGTTGAACAAACACCGTTTAAGAACGGGTCAAAAATTTCGAATTTAATTTTTTAAACTGTTTTTTTTTTTTTTTTTTTTTTTTTTTGGAAATTTGATGATGGTGGGTGAAGAGTTGAATGAAGAAATTTCCAATGAGCTCTCAAATGTAATTTCCATGGTGTAAGAACCTAATATGCAATTGAAACTGAAATCGTTTGAAACCCGCTTTAAACCTGGTTATTAAATGCTGACTGATAACAGTAACAGAACCAAAGCGAGTTGGAGAAAGGTGATTGTTAATGTGCTGCTGAGGCGTTAAATATAGTAGTAGTAAATGTGGAATGTGGGCTTGAAAATCTATTAAACACACGGCATTAATTATTGTTATGCAAAATTCGTTAAAAATGTTAACCAAACGAAATTGCAAATAATGCAAATAAACACAAACTCAACCGCAATCGGTATTTTTTTTAAAAATCTATTTTAATCTATTTTGCAGGAAATCAACAGATGGGACCAAATCAAAAGGTGTATAAGTGTCTAAAAGTGTCGCCGCTAGTGATTTTCGATATTTGGGTTGAGCGTCGTAAGCAGCTGGAGCTGGAATTGATGCTGAAGCGTAACGAAACAGAAGCGTCAAAATAGGAGCGTCGACATCGTCGACAGCAACGTCACCAGCACTATTGTCCAGTGACGGCTCGAGGATGTCGGCGCGCAAACCAACAGCACCAGTAGCAGTAGAAGGTGCAGTTCCAACAGCAGCAAAGCCTGATGACAACAATGCATCATCGCCCAAACTGGAACTGGAGGCGTCATCTTCAAGTGAGGAGGCTGAAGTTGGAGGTGGAGCAACAGCTGCAGATGCAGCAGAAACAGCAGTTGCTGCTGTTGCTGCTCCCTCAGCTGATGATGCTGAACAGGAACCGGATAAAGAAAAAGATAAAGATAAGGATAAGGAAAAGGAATCGGATCAAATCGAGGAGCAACAACGAAATGATGAACACTCACCCCGCAAGACACAATCCGCCGAAGTTGGATCTAGTTTCGCACTGAGCTCCACAAAAATGGTGCGCGTAACGCGACACTCTTCGCCGCTGCTACACAGCTGGTCACCAACAACAACACTAACACCAACCACTTCACTGCCATCGGCTTATAGGCGAGAAACGACAGCAACCGCTGTCAGCGATGACGAGGAGCTGCCCAGCGTCAGTAGCTCCTTCAGCTACAATCACAATCAAAGAAAGAGCTGCTCTACGGAACGCCAGAGTGGCGTCTCAATGCCAATACGTGGCCGAAAATCCATCAAGGAGCTTAAGGAAGCCAAAGAGGCCGCCCAGGCTCAGGCACTGGCACTGGCTAAAGAGGATGAGTCAATGGAGCTGTCACAGCAACAGGAGCTTATCCATGATGAAACTAAAGACACAAAAGACACAACTAATTCCGCCAAGGACAAGGAGTTGGAAACGACGACAACGACGACATCGACGACGATGACAACAACAACAACGCCAACTACTTGCAATCGTGTCACACGCAAAGCGCACGCGCAGGAACTTGCCCTGGCCAACAACAACAACAGCAACAGCAGCAATAACAATAACAATACCATTAGTAACAAAAAGAACAGTAGTACTAAGAGTAGTAATGATAATCAAAAAAACAATACACGCGTCACACGAAATCGCCGGCAATCGGCAACGGTTAAAAAGGCGGCTGTGCCAGCGAGGGGCCGGCGAAAAAGGACATCGCCGCCCGAGCCCGAGCCCGAGCCACCGGAGCCGAAGGATCAGCGACAACTATCGATTTCAAAACGCAAACGTTCCGATGATGATACCGAACTTAAACGCCCCAAGATTGAGCTTAAAACCGATGATGATGATGAGCAGCAGCAGCATGAATTAAGCGCTGCCAGCGATGGCCAGCTGGATGTGAAGCCCGTGATTAGATTGGAGCCACCAGACAGTGAGGAACAGATAACGATACCCACTGTTAATCGACGCGGACGCGGCCGACCGCAGAGCAACAAATCGACTCCTACTTCTGGTGGAGCAGCTGGTGCTGGTGGTGGTGGTACAAACACTCCAACCAGCATCACAGCGACCAGTACACGTGCAACGCGGCACTCGAAGGGCGGATCACCTGCACCTGGCCTGGCGGAGCCAAGTCCGCCAACTAAGCGTCGTCGTGTCGGTTCGGCCAATCGCATCTCGCTGCTCGCTGGCAAATCGACGACGACGGCGGCGTCATCGGTATCGGCCAACTCCGCATTGGATGAGGATTCCAAGGATAGTTTGACGTCTAGCACCATGGACGAGCCGTTGCTGGCCGTTGTCGAGATCAAGCAAGAGAAACTAACAATGGATCTGGCAGCAGGAGCTGCAGTTGATGAACAGGCATCTACGTCCAGTCCATCCGCCAATGGCATTGAGCCGCTTACAGTGGACACGGATACTGATACTATAATGGATGCACTTGATGACATTAAGCAGCCGCCCGCCAAGGATAAGCTTAAAATGGTTACGGAACCAGAACTGGACACGGCTGAGGCGGAGGCTGGCAAAGCGGCATCGTTGAGTCCTGAAATGTTTAGCGAGGGCGTCAGCGTGATTAGCGTTAAGCAGTTCTACAAGAAACCCGAATTTCTGGCCAACAATTTGGGCATCGAAAAGGATCCGGAGTTGGGCGAGATTGTGCAAATTGCCAGCGAGACAACAACAGCAGCAACAGCAGCTGAACAGGCAACAACCGAGGGAGCACCTGTTGTTGTCGTTCACCAAGAGCCGATGATGGAACTGGAGTTGATGACAACGACGACGACTACCATGAAGCAGGTGGAGTTGGAGATGGATACGGAAGATATTAATAGTTCAGGAAGCTTCGGTGCGTTGCGTGTGGACGAAAGCGGTGATGAGCTGTCGGAGGAGAACCCAAACAAGACACCAGAAGACGCCGGAGTTGAGCTAAATGGTATGATTGAGCCGGCGAAGGAGGAAGATGAGGAGAACGAACAGTTGATGAGATCAGCAGCAGCAGCAGCAGCAACAACAACAGCAACAGCAAAATCCAACACCAAGAAAACAGATGACTATGATGACTTTGAGAGTGAGATTATGGAGCAGCTGGCAAAAGAGGGAGTTGTCGATGCCAGCGGCAATGCGCTCAGCTCTAGCAATGAAAGTCCGGAGCAGCAGCAGCAGCAGCTGCTGGTGACTATTGATGGCAATGAATGTGATACATCCAAGGAGCAGGAACAGGCAGTCGAGGAGGACGAATTGGAGCAAGCGAATCCAGAGGCGACAGAGTTAGACGAAGTCGATGAGTTAAATTTGTATGGCAAAGAACTGGTGCTCGCAATGCAGCTGGAACCCTTAACCGAGGAGCAGGAGGCTGAAGCAGATCCGGTCGCCGATAATGATACAGAACTGAATGGGGAATGCGCCGAGAAATATCCCGAGGAGAACAAGGAGAATGTATCCACTGCCAAAACAGAAGCACTCAGTCAGTCAGAGATTGTCCTGCAGCTGGAGTTGGAGCTCAAAGGTGATAACAGCACGACAGTCAAGTCCGAGGCGCCCAAGCCGAAGATCAAAGAGCATGTCGAGGAGCAGGCGGCGGCGGAGGAGCCAGAAGATGAGGATTCGCTGTCTGCCGATGCTGTCTTTCAGGCGAATGCAAGACGGTTTCGAATTGAGCCAGTGACGTCCCATGAACTCGAGATTTTGCGACGCGACAAGGAGCTACACTTGCAACACTTGGGTCTGTTGACGCATCAGGCCGCCGAGCAGGTGCGTCAGGAATTTACACTTACGCAAACGCGCCAACATCAACTACTACAACAGATGCAGCAGCATCCCCAGCACCACCACCACCACCATCAGAGCAACAAACGTTCCACATCCACAACATCCAAAGCATCGGGGAGCACCATTCACATCGAATCGAGTGGAACGCTGAAGACCGTCATCAAGCTGAGTCGCAGTAGCAATGGCGGCGCTGGCGGTGCCTCGAGTCTGCCCACGGGCACCGTTATACATGGCGCCACAGGTGCTGCTGCTGCGAGTGGCAGCGGCACAGGTGGTGGATCCAGCGGTGGTGCTGGCTTCACTTCGTCCGCTGCCACACGGAAAGGTAGTAGCATTGCTGGCGGCGGCGGTGGCAATGGGAGCAGCTCGTCGACGGCGCATGGCGTGCGTCGCCAGTCGCTCAAGATGACATTCCAAAAGGGACGCGGACGCGGTCATGGTGCAGCGGATCGTGCCACAGATCAACAGGCCGATGATTCATACTACACCATACAGAATGAGGTTCGTTTGAGCAACATGTTCATCAGGAACATTCCAACAATTCTAATTTCACTCATTCTTTCATTTTGCAGAACGAAGGTGCGACCAATCGACAATCCAATCCTAGCAATCAATTAAGTTCGGGTAACGCAACTGCTGCTGTCGGTGGTGGACGCAAGTCAACTAATCGGTTTAGCAGCTCCACTCACAGCAACAACAGCAATCAAAAGCAACAGCAGCAACAACAACAAGAACAGCAGCAACATAATAGCAGCAACATTTCATCCTCCAGATCTGGCCAGGGTTGGTGTCTGCTGTTTGTTTTTGTTGGATTTGTTTCTGTTTCTGTTTCTGTTTGTTTCGGTTATTTGCACTTTTTAATTACGCTTATTAAATGGGGATTAGAGATTTGTAAAGACGACAAATAGAAGAAAGAGAAAGAATTTTGAATGTGAGCAGTTCTACTTCGGTCTCAGACAACGCACATTTACATTTTCAAAAAATATTATTTTTGATTTGTTAAAAAGTTGTTTAATATGGAAATGTGGGTTTATGTTGCATCTGCTTGTATTATGTTTAAACTTTGTTTTGTGGCACCGCAGATTCATCGCACTCAGAGGGCCATGGTGGTCAGGTGGAGCATGGCTTCTATCAGATGGTGAAGAAGGATGAGAAGGAGAAGATACTCATACCGGAGAAGGCGTCCTCGTTCAAGTTCCATCCGGGCCGGCTGTGCAATGATCAGTGCTACTATTGCAGCGGCAAGTTCGGACTCTATGATACACCCTGTCACGTTGGCCAGATCAAGTCTGTGGAGCGTCAGCAGAAGATACTCGAAAGTAGGTCTCCCCATACCCATACCTATACCCATCCCCATCCCCATCAGCTCATCTTTGACAAATGGTATTTAACAAGTTGTGTTTTGCTTCTCTGTTGTGCAGATGAGGAGAAATTGACAGTGGACAATTGCTTGTGCGATGCCTGCTTCCGTCATGTGGATCGTCGCGCCAATGCGCCCTCCTACAAGAAGCGACTCTCTGCGCCCGGCCACCTGGAGACGGGTAATAACAACAACAATAACAGCGCAACTGGCAGCAATCTGGATGCGGAATTTGCTTCAACTTCGACGGGTGCCGCTTCCGGTTCGACTGCCCAACGGACCTGCGCGGTAAAGGATTGCGCCCAGGTCTCCGTTCAAACGCTTAAGCGCAAAAGCTTTCGTAAGAGCTTCAAAAAGAGTCTGCTGCGTTTTGCGATTCCGCCGGGCACACTAAATGTTTCACTCTGCGTTCACCACTACAATACGGTCATCCAATCCTCTGGCTGTGCGCTCTGCAAGCGTTGTATGGGCAAGAACATGTACCATATCACCTCGGTAAGCATTGATTGATCTTCGATTGAGGCTTGAACAACCTAAAAACTCATCCTCATCATCAACTCTGCAGCAGGACACTGATCGCTTGGATAAGGCCCTTATTGATATTGGCATTCAGGTTAAGCTGAACGTTGGCACCGCCGTCTGCAAACTATGCCGCTACTTTGCCAATCTGCTGATGAAGCCGCCGGACAGCACCAAGTCCAATAAGACCGAGTTCATTAAGAACTATCGCAAGAGGTAAGCCAGTCGACGATGCACTCGCAAAAGATCCACAATTTATCCCCTATCTTTGGCAGGCTGCTCAAGATGCCCAATACACAGAACGCCAGCAATGATGCATCTGATGTGGATGAGGATGATGCGAGTGCCGCAACAGCAGCTGGTGAAGTAGATGGGGCAGGGTCAGGGGCAGGTCGTCGTAGTTCCACACGAGCTGCTGCTACTGCAACGGTTGTCACCTCATCGGGCGCTTGCGATGATGCGTCCAGCGATTTGCCTATGGTTGTGGACGATGATGGGCCAACGGACTCAAATTCGAATAGCCCACCAACGACTCCGATTGTCGGCGCCAGCACCAGCACCAGCACCAGCAAACAGATGTCCAAGCTGAAGGCCATACTCCAGCAGCAGCAGCAGAATATGTCTAGTGAGTTGACAGCTACGACAGCCTCCTCCTCCTCCTCCCCCGCCTCCGCCGCCGCCGCCGCCGCCGTCGCTGGCAATTCTGATAAGAATTCAAATTCGAATTCGAAGAACAAATCATCGACTGGCACTGGCAGTAGCAGTGGTAGTGGTTCATCATCAGCGAATATATCAAATGTGCTGCGCGGCAATCCGAACATCTCAATGCGTGAACTCTTCCACGGTGAGGAAGATTTGGGAGTGCAGTTCAAGGTGCCGTTCGGTTGCAGCAGCAGCCAACGCACACCGGAGGGCTGGACTCGGGTACAGACGTTCCTGCAATACGATGAGCCGACACGTCGTCTGTGGGAGGAGCTGCAGAAGCCGTATGGCAATCAGAGCAGCTTCCTCCGCCATCTCATCCTGCTGGAGAAGTATCATCGCAATGGAGATCTTTTGCTGGCCCCACATGCATCCTCCAATGCCAGCGTCTATACGCAAACAGTGCGTCAGCGCTTAAACTCCTATGATCATGGACACTGCGGTGGCCATCAGCAAAGTGGCGCCAGCAATGCAAAGACATCGCAGTATCCAAATTCAAATCAGACGCCCAATCCCAGCGCCAACAATTCCGCCTCCTGTTCGCCAGTGTCGCCGCTAAATGCAGCCAATGCCTCCAGTTCCATCTGCTCTTCACTCAATATTACCAGTGTCCTCGCCAGCGCTCTGACAAACAGCACCGAGCAACAGCAGCAACTGTTGTCCGCCAGCCAGCTGCAGCAGCAGCAGCAACAGCAGCAGCAACAGCAGCAGCTGCCGCCGCCGCCGCCGTCAAACGAGTCGTTTATACCGCTTGTGGAGCTGAACGATGACGATGACGAGTATGAGGATAACGAGAACGATGACAGCGACAACGACAACTACAACGATGTTAACGATAATGAGGAGGACGATCCGCTGGAGCGTTCCGTTGACAAGCTGACCAAGCAGCTCAGCTTGAATGCGGTTACAATAATAGCGCGACCCAAAGACAAAACAGCCGCCAACAGCAGCAAGGCAGCAGCAGCAGCAGCAACAGCAGCAGCTATTGATTTGCAGCAACAGTTGTCCAGGACAACAGCAACAGCTGCAGCAGCATCAGCAGCAACATCAAAGGAGGCGCCACCACTGGTGCCCACATCCAGTGCGTTGGCAAATAGTCGCAGCATACTTAAGACTAATCTGCTGGGCATTAACAACAAGGCGGTCGTTGAGATTGTACCGCTGACAGCAGCTCAGCACCAGCAACCGCTGCAGCTGCGGCAACAGCAACAGCAGCATAAGTCAAACAAGCTGCCAAATAAGTTGCCACACAAACGGACGTCGGCGTCGTCCACGCAATATCAGTCCAAAGTGAAGGCGGTCTTGTCGACGCCAAAACAGCGGATGGTTGCCAAGTCAAATTTGGTAAAGTTGCTTAGCTCACCACCGGAGCTGATCAGTTTGCAGCGTCGTCGCACTGGTGGCACTGCTTCTGCTTCTACTTCTGCTGCTGCTGCTGCTGCTGCATGTTCAACGGGACCATCAACATCGGCGGCAGCAGCTGCTGCTGCTGCAGCAGCTGCGTCAATTGCTGCTGTTTCAGTTGGTGGTGGTGCACCAACGCCAGCCGCGGCAAGGATGGCCAGTTTTGCTGGCAGGCGGCTGCAATTGCCGCGCATCAACTACAGCAATAACAACAACAACAATAACAACAACAACAACAACAATAATAATGTGCCCAGTGTGACTTTGATGCCGGATTCGTTGTCGCCGGCGGAGCGGAATGAGAAGAAGGGCTGGAAGCCAACGTTGATTCCGGTCAGGGGTCAGCATCGGGCGCCAGATGCAAATTCGACTCTATTCCAAGCTGTCGACGGCCGACGTCTGCCCGCCCAGGTGCAGGTGCACTCCTGTGGCAAGCCATATCTCATCTCCATCAGTGACTACAATCGCATGTGCATTGCGCGGAGCGAGAAGCTGCAACGTGATCAGGCGCTCAAGGCGGCCATTGCCGGTGCCATTGCCGGTGCCGGTGCCGGTGCCGGTGCCGGTGCCAATGCCGGTGCCGGTGCCGGTGCCAATGCCGGTGCCAATGCCGGTGCCAAGCCAAAGATAACAGGACAACAACAGCAGCAACAGCAACAAAATTCGCAATCCTTTGCTGCCATGTCGAAGATGTCAGCAGCACAGCAAACCGCACGCCATCAACTGCAGCAACTGCAGCATCAGAAAGATCAGCAATTGCAACAGCAGAAGCAGCATCAGCAGCAGCAGCAGCAGCAGCAGCAGCAGCAGCAACAGCAACATACACATCTACAGCAGCAACAGATGCCCACATTGCTGCCGGGCGGCAGCGCTTTGCGTTTTACTCGCCTGCAACCCAAAGCGATGCCGCCGCTTAGTAATCCCCAGCAGAACAACAATAATAATAACAACAACAATCATAATAATAACAATAACAACAACAACAACAACAACAGCAGCAGCGGCATCAACAAATCCGTTCAATGCTCGCAAGGCAATTTTCAACCGTTGCTGAACAGTGCGCTGGTTACAGCACCAGCTGCTGTCTCTGGCGGCGGCAACAATGGCAGCAATGTCAACATCAACATCGCCGAAAGCTCCTGGCTGTGGAAGAACTTTCCGGATGCCAATCAGTATCTATTGAATGGCACCGCTGCCGCTGGTGCCGTCATCAAATTGCCATATTTGACTACCAAGCCGGCAACAGCCACAGCAGCAAGTGGCTCAGGATCAGGGTCGGGATCAGGATCTGGAGGATACATTACATATACGCTAGAGCAGCAGCAGAAACAGATGGAGCAGCAGAAGCTTATCGATAGGATGCTCATGTCCAGGATACCCAAAAGCCTAACGGTTATACCCCAACACATGGATGGCGGCGGATCGGGTGGAACAGGTGCTGGCGGGGGAGGAGGCGATGTTGGCCAAAAGGACTGATATTGCCTGCACTCAACTAGATTTAAAAGCATAAAACATAATCCTGCCAGTGATGATGGGAAAGCGAATCAAAAACTAACTAAAAACAAAAAAAAAATATGCAAAATGAGAAGAAGCAGCAGCAGCAGCAGCATGTGCATTTGAAAACATATATATTCATATTCATATTCATATTAGATATAACGGTAAGGAAGATGAAGGATCCGAGATCAAAGTCAGCGCTATTGATTATTAATTTATATATATATATATATATATATATATATACATTTTTATATATATATATATATATATATATACATATACATTTTTATATATATACATACAAACCATTTTCCATAAGAGAAAGCAGAAAACGCAAACTAAATTGAAATTTAGATTTATTGAGTTAATCACACAATTTATAACTATATTTATATGTTTATGTTTTATATACATAAATATGTATATATATAAATATACAGCTAGAGTTGAAAACTATACAAATAGATGCAGGCGCGAAAGAAAGCGAATTGGACGGAGTGACAGAGAAAGAGAGAGAAAGAAAGAAAGAGAAAGAAAGAAATCAAGCAAATGCTACCAGACACACAAAAGAATGAAAAGGAGAATCGTGTTGAGAATCAGCAAAGGAAAAGTAAAAAAAATGGTTTTGTTTTTTTTTTGTTTTTTGTTTGGATTTGTTGGATTTGGATTATTTAATTAGGATAATGTGTATGAGTTAAGCATTTGAGATACATACTTAGTAGTCTTTTAGTATTATGTTTAGTCGGGGGCTAAATGGGTGGGGCGTAAGGACGCAAATATTTTGTTGATTTGAACCAGTTTTTAAGTGCGCCTTCAAAGCAAACAAAAACAAAAACAAAAAAACGTTACACGGTAAACGACACAGAACCGATATACATACAAACACTTACTATATAGTACTATATGCATACTCCACATACCACATACAACATACTTACGTTAATTATTACTATATATAACACACACACACAGCCTTACACACACACAGCCTCACACACACACACATTAACACAGAAACATACAAATATTTCTTTATTTTTTTTGACCTTACAAAAAAACAAAAAAACACATAAAATTGAAAGAAAAAAAATATGAAAAATTAAACAAATGTGGAAATTTTGAGTAATATGGATACCCATATTGCTGCTTTACATAGAGATAAAAGAGATAGTAGATTTAGATGAAACTTCTTTTTTTTTCAAAATCTATTCCCAAATTTTTTTTTTTTTTCTCATTGGTTTCTTAACTGGATACATACTGGATAAACATCTTATACAAGACACATACACATATAGCCTGTAAGATGACTAGAAATAAAGCCTCACACACACACATTAACACAGAAACATACATATATTTCTTTATTTTTTTTGACCTCACAAAAAAACAAAAAAACACATAAAATTGAAAGAAAAAAAATATGAAAAATTAAACAAATGTGGAAATTTTGAGTAATATGGATACCCATATTGCTGCTTTAAAAGAGATAATAGATTTAGATGAAACTTCTTTTTTTTTCAAAATCTATTCCCAAATTTTTTTTTTTTTTCTCATTGGTTTCTTAACTGGATACATACTGGATACACATCTTATACAAGACACATACACATATAGCCTGTAAGATGACTAGAAATAAAGCTTCTATTGGTTAGAAGTGTTTTTTTTTTTATAATTTACAATTAATCTGCGACTTTATGTCGTATAAAAGAAGTGGGGGAAAAGAAATTACAAATGAAACTAAACCTAACAAAAAAGGAAAGAAAAAAAATATGAATCAATTTTTATTTCGTTCTATACATACATACATACATGAATACTTACCCATATATATTTAATTTATATTTTCATATCAATTATTAACTGTACATATTTATACGCAGACATAAACAACAATCAAAAACATAAAAAAAACCAAACAAAAAAAAAAACAACACAATTGACCACAAATAATCAATAAAAATAATCACAAAAAATACAAATCAAATACTGTACACATTATTTTCACGTTCCGTTTCTATTCATTTAGCTAGGCTTTCACATTAGCCTTTTGTTGTTATTGTTATCGTTATCGCTTATCGATAACAACAACAAGACAATGAAACCCACGAAACAAAATTGCCCTTAAAATCAAAGCTTTCAAAATGCAAACAAATGATATGATAGAATAGATATTTTAACAGAGAGATAATTGTGAATTTAGCTTGTTAAGCATAGTTATATTTATATACATAGAAATTCAATTGTTGTTGTTGATGAAAACATTGAAAATGTATTTATAAAACTAGAGAAAAAATCAAATTAAGAATGTTGAGAATATTTCAGTTGCCCGTCGTTTTGCCTAAGAAGAGAATGATCCACACATATAATTAAATATAAATAGCTACATGTATATTTCAATCAAGAACAGAATTATGAAACGGCACTTGTCCTACGTACCCCTTGAAAAGAAATGAAAAAAAAAAACCAATATGAAAAACAAAAACTGACCAAAACTGATGCACAGTTGCCTTCAATTGATTTTGTACGAGTGCATGTGTGTGTGAATGCTTGTGAATGTGTGTGTGTGTGTGTGTGTGGGTGTGTGCATATATAGATATATACTTATATATATGTTCACATTAAGTTAATATACTTTGTATACCAATTATACTTACTTATTTATGCATCAATTTCAGTTCATTTAACATTTAAGCTAAGCTCCGAATTAGTCGCGATCTCCGAAAGAGAACATTCAAAATAAATCCCATACTATAAGTAATACTATATACAAAAATTTGTTTTATTTTCACTAAAAAATATTGGAGTTTTTTTTTATCCTAATCATGCTTCTTCTGTAGTGTTTTTGAGTAGGTTCTTGCGATTCCAACCCACTATGTCCTTCGACTATCTGCAAGAATCTGGCCAATTTAGAGCTTTTTTCCTGAAATCAATATTCGTTCCATAACTCGGCCATATTCCCGTAATATTATCTCAAAAAGATATATATCATTGAGCTTACAGGAAAGTGAACTATCGATTGGCATTCCAAATATTGCCTTTCCAGCATACAAAAAGAAATTTGGACAAAAATTTAAAGAAAAATTTGGGAAAACTTAAAAATAAAAACAATTCTAACTTTGCCATTTCAAAGTTAGCACCATCTAAGTATAATCTAATTCTTAACCCTATAAAAATGCTATATATTTTTTTGGAAATCAAAATCTCTTCTATTTTATTGAAATCGATTGTTTAGAAGACGATTGAGGTTTCAAGTGAAATTGGCATTGCATATTAAAACACAATATCACCAAATAATCGTTTTATTTTACTTTCTCGTATATGTACGTATGTATGTATGTATGTATTTGTGTATGTGTTTGTGTGCGTATTTGGGTAAATATAATTGAGATTTTCATATCTCTTTTTATTTAATGATAAATTTGTAATGTTTGCTGAAATGTGAAATTCTCAGAGAATAAATAAATATATAGGTATTTATATATTTAAATTAAATAAATGTATGAATAATATGAATATTTAGATAGGTGTAGTTGGCGATGAATAAATAGATATAAATAGTATAAATTCTTGACTGATCAATTTTTGTAATCCCCATTTCAATCAAGTTCTTAGCCCGTGCTCCAATCTTATTGGATCACTTTACCATTCTCTTTGCTTCTTCTTTATCTCTCTTTTTATTTAGTTGCTTGAGCATTTTGATTGCTTTTCTTTTGTTTGTGTGTATGAGTGAATATATATATATATCTCTTTATCGCTCTATCTATCTATCTCTCTCTCTCTATTTGGTCTCTGCCTTATCCTTTTTACTTTCTGCATTTTGAGTGTTTTCTGTAGTTGTTATTATTGTATAGAATTTGTAGTTTTTTTTTTTTTGTTGGTTTTTTTGTTTGTTTGTTTTATTAACATAAATTTCAAAAAATAATGGTTTTAGACGTTGTTTGTGTTGTATTGTTTTGTTGTTTTCTTTTTTTGGATATTCGATATGCATTTGTGTGTTTTGTATTCTTTTTCTGTTTTACAATCGGCTTGAAAATTATTATATATATATACATATATATATATGTATATATGATGTATGTATGATATACATATGCTATTTGTATCGAGATATATATATACATATATATATATATATATATATATATATATATATGTATAGTAAGTACAATATAAAATTTGCAAAAAAATTATAATTTTTCCATTTTTTTTTTCTTCTTTTTGAGTGTAGTGTATATAATAATAAATCTATGTTTAATATTATTATTATTAAAGTTTATCAATTATTTTATGATCTCGGGGCTGTGGCGGCCCGCTGCACATAGGGACGAACTCTCTCTCTCTCTCTCTCTCTCTCTCTCTTTTCGTTAGCTCGCTCTCGCTCTCTCTCTCTCCCGTTCTCCTTTTCACTCTCTAGATTTTCTCATGGGAGTGTTTGATTGTTTTGTTTGTGTGCGGATTGAGTGAGTGTGTTTTTGTGTGTGACTGTGTGTGTGTTTGAGTGTGTGGGTGCGTGTGCGTGAGTGTGAGTGTGCGTGTGTGTGTAGAGGGGGGGGGGGGGCGTACGGCGGATCGGGAGCGTTTACAAATCGGTCTCGCCGTAGAGAGCTGTGCTGAAGGACATGTAGTCCAGGGCGCCGTGCACTCCGTTGGGTCCCTTGTATGGCGGCATGCGCTGAATGCAGTACTCGGCCTGATCTGGTGGCAATTCGCGGCGCAGCTCGTCGGGCAATATGTATGGCTGTCATTCAAAGAGAGATTGCAAATTGCATTAAATGTTTCAGGCAAAGGAAAAGAAGTTTAATTTGAATTTACCTTGTCGGCAGCCAGGATTCTGAATGAATCAATGACTTGTTCGGCGGTATCGGTGTCGGTGCTCTCGCGCGTCATGAAATCGAGGAAAGCATCAAAGTGAACGTAGCCGGTGTTATTGGGATCGACGACGGCGAGTATCCGCTGGAAGTCCATATCACCCTGTCTGTCCTTGCCAATCGAGTAGCCCAGCGAGACGAGGCACGACTTGAACTCCTCGGGCGTTAGGCGACCGGTGCGATTCTTATCGAAGTGATTGAAACTGGAACGGAACTCATTCAGCTGCTCCTGGCTAATGCCCTTGGAGTCGCGTGTCAGTATCTGGTTCTCCACCTCGTTAATGTTGCGGTTAATTGATGTGAGCAGCTGCTCCCAGCCGACGCGCAGCGTCTCCATCGTATAGTTCGTGTAGCGATTCTCAAAGATCATCGACTCCTGGACGGCCTGATGGATCTTCTCGAGCTCCTCAATGTTTGGCTTATACGCATAGACAGCCTGCTCGTATTCCTTGAGGCGATGCAATTGATCCTCCAGCGAGCCCTGCATACCCATGCCTATCGCTGTCACAGCATCCATCTGCCTCTCGATCCAGGGACCGACAACGTTTGCCTTCTCCGCAAACTGGCGACGGAGCATCTCGTTATTCTGCTGCTTGCGCAGCTCGTTGGCCAGCGTCTGATCGCGTTGCGGCACCAATTGACGGACATCGCTCCATTTGCGTGTCATATCGTTGGCGGTCAACGTCGTGTACGGATTCTCCAAGCCGCCGGGTATCTGGTGTTGCTTAACAATCGATTCAACTTCGCGCACCAGATTCACAATCAAATTGAACTCCTTGTCGGCCTCGCCGAGTGTCGCCTTGAACTGATCGTGCGCCTGGATCAGGCCCTGAATCTCCTCCATTGTGTGCACAATGAACATATCGACCAGATCCTCGCGTGTACCATCCAACCAATTGTTAAACGGCGCCGCACGCTTCGCAAACTCCAAATGCAAGATGTCGATCTTCTCCAATATGCGCTCCGCCTCATCCAATGCAGTGCGACGACGCTGGGTGAGTGCACCCAATCGATCCCACTGATCGCAGATGCGCTGACAACGTGCATTTACCGACACACAATCGTGGTACTCCAGAGTGCTGCAAGCATTCAAATCAGACTCGATTACTTCAAAGGAAACCAATGCAATTGCGATTGATTGTGCGAGTGATTGACTGATTGATGATCTTTTGAGTGATTTTTAGAACTAGAAAACTCTTGATGATTATGAGAATTATCGACCTCATTTCCCGATATCTAGCAAATACAGCTATATATAATACCAAAGTCTGGGTTAGAGAGAGCCGACATCGGAGCTTGACAGAGACACCAGGAAGAGACTCCGACTAGCCAAAAGTCTGTTGGCTGGCTTTAAGCAAGCAAGATCCTTGGAACGAACAGGCTTCAGATACTCACAGGAGATTCTATGATATTAAAGGACATAAAAGACTTCAACCCAACCAAGATTCTAGCAATCGGGCAAATTTAGAATAATAATAAATAATATTAAAAAATAAATAATTGTTAATTGTGTTAGGAATCTTGGGAATCTCTTGCTCTGACTAACAGAAACAGAAACTGATATAACCATGCCTGAATATGAGTTAAATCTGTCAAGGATGTACAAAGTATGATGCGCATGATTGATGAGATCGTGAATGATATATATATATATATATATATAAATTGAATATTGAACGATCAGTAAATACGACCTAACCTCAAACTTGGCGTTGTTGCCCAGCGGTTAGCATTGATGCAATAAGAATATTAATTAAAATAAGAATTGGGAGATATACAAAGTGGATCAAGAGAGATCGATTTGTGTGTGTAACACTGGATTAACAATCGATTTAGGACAGTCAGGTCGCTCAGTGGCCAACTGAAACTCACTTTAGCTCCTGGGCAATGGCGGCAATTTGTTCGACGCGATCCTGATGGGCGGCCAGATCAGACTCAAAGGCTTCGTGCTTCTTCTTGAGGGCCTTCAGCTCGTTGAGCTTGCATTGACGGAAGTCCTGCGACTGCAGCATCTCTTCCTTGCCACGTGTCCAGTCCTCGTGAGCATCGGCCTGCATTACAACAACAAAAACGACAACAAAAACAATATTAAAGACAAGATTTAATTGATTTGATTGATTTGGCTCACCTTATGCTTGAACTTCTGGGCCAAATGTTCGAGACGCTCCAGGCGCATGGTCTCAGCCAGCAGCCATTCCTCGAACGCCTTCTCGGCGAGCTCCAGTCCCTTCCAGCTGTTTGAGATATCGGAGACGGTCTTGCCCTCGGTGGGCAAGTAGGCTGGACGGTTGGACAGACGCAGTTTCGTCTGCAGCGTGTTAAAGTTAGTTTCGAGTTTTGCCTTCTGCTCAACACGTGGCGGCTTGTGCTTGCGTCGGTACGTCCGGTACTCCTCAAGCTTCTTCTGTACGCCGGCCAGCGAGTTGTCTGCCTGGCGCGAGTTCAGCCACGGCATCGTGCGACGAATCCATTCCAGCAGCTACGAGTTGTAAAACATTGAAAAAAATATTGGTTGCAACGAGCATTCGATTGTTGTTGTTGTTGTTGCTATACTTACATCGCTGGCCAGACGCTCGTACTCCTCCATAAGACGCTCATTCTCCTGATTAACCTTGAGCACCTTGCAAATACGGTTTGCCGCCGTTTCCGCCTGTCAATTGTGAAATTTAAAATTTTGATGTTAGTTTAACATTTGACTCGCCAGCCAATCACTCTGAGAGGATGTGTGTGTCTGTGTTTGATCACAAAACCAACTCAGAATTTTTTTGAATGCAATTCAAGACGAACGAACGAAGAGCAAGGCAAGGCAGGGCAAGGCAAGGCTAGGCAAGGCAAGGCAACGCAAGGCAAGACAACAAGTAACTGCACAAAAGTAATTAAGCCAAATCCAATTGGAACGACAATGTTGCAAAAGCCCATTTAAAGCAGATGCTGACAGACATTCAGGCAGGCAGGCAGGCAGCAAGCAGCGATCCAAGCTTTCTGCAATTTGTGATGCTTTCAATTCCAATATGGGGCACCAGTGTGTGTTGGGTGTGTGTGTGTGTGTCTATGTTTGTAATATGGAACGAAATGACATGGAATGAAACGTACTCTGTTGAGTGCCGAAAAAAGGAAATCTATCAATCCAATAAAAAAAGCTTTTACAAAACTTCCGCTGCTGAATGAAATTTTGCAAAAAGTCTACCTTTGTGAACAAAGCTCAAATAGAATGTAAACAGTTGTTGACAGTGGTGAATATACAATTAGAAATAGAATAGAACAATTGAGCTTTGCGTGGGCAACTGTTTATGATGATGCCTAATCAAAAGCAAATGGTGAGTTGCAAGTTGGGTTGTGGTTGAGGATGTTTGGGATTTCTGGGCTGTCTGGGCGTGGGTGGGTGGTTTGTGTATAACAGACCTTTTGGGCGCCACTAAAGCAGTGATAATACGATGATACGTAGGTCATGACCGCTCTTTCATCGGGCAATGCAGTATTCTGCAAATCTGTTTATGATCGGTTGTTGTTGTTGTTGGTTGGTTGGTTGGTTGGTGATCAGATGGTTGTGGTGATGGTGGTTGTGGTGTTGTTGTGGTTGTTGTAACATTTATCGTTATCGTTTAACATAGACATTTTTTTTATTTGTTGGGAATTGTAGTAGTTGTTGTTGTTGTTGTTGTAGTTGTAGCGAATAGCGGTAGCAGTTTTTGTTGTTGGTTGAGTGGTTGTTGGTTGGTTGGTTGTTGTTGTTGTTAAAGGCGTTGTTGATGAGCGCATTCGCATTCGCGAGAAGTAGCGAGAAGAGAGAGAGAGAGAAAGAGAGAAAAAAGCAACAAAAACATACAAATGAATTATTTGTCGGTTAGTTTTTCGGCGAGCGGGCAGGCAAAATTATGCAAAAACCAAATAATAAAACTCTCAATATAAAACTCTCGTTATATGTATGTATATATGTTATAGACCCTATACATATGTCTTCTGCATGTACAGTGAAAAACTATTTGTAACGAACCCCCAAGTGGCAAGGTAATCGGGTTTTAAAGTGTTTCTATACCAATGATATCGGTTGATAGTTTTATTCTTTAGCAACAACTATTAAATCATGATTTTTTTATCGAATTAATATATATCAAAATATATAATATTTTTTAATTAACTACTAAAGATTTGAGTTGCTTGAAACGAGTTCTCAGGATCATACTTTGAATACAAACAAACATTGCTAATTGTTCCTCACTGTACATGCATATATATATGTATTAAAGTGTATATCGATATACATATATCGTTAGCGTTAGTAGCTTAACTTTCATAACTTAAGGCATGCCTTTTGATTAGAGCACACAGCGTTTTGTTTCAATTCCCAATATGCAAACGCAACGAACTCAATCAACGCTCTCAGATATTTTCATATTTGAGCATGCTTTGAGTTTGTTACGCAACATAATGAGTATTATATATATATATATAAGGATAATACATAGCATAACAAACTTAGAACCTATGTAAAAAAAAAATATATAAATCCGAACGTTTAAATTCGCAATCGGTTCAAGTGCAACATGCAGCGCAACGGCGAATGATTGACAAAGGAGTGGAGTGAAGAGAACTAAATACACAGAAAGAGAGACAGAGAGAGAGAGAGAGAGAGAGAAAGGAGAGAGGAGCTTTGAAAGCTCACCAATACCAATGCATCGCAATACTCTCTGGTATTAGTATGGAATTTGTTAGTGTTCAATGACGTTCTTCGCAGGCAGCTCGAGCAAACTGTACAACATGTATATATAAATAAATAAACATTATATATATATATATATATATATATATATAAATATGTATATATAGATTCTGTACATATTATTTATTTTGTTGGTTTCTAGCGGAAAAGCTGCATATACACATATGAAACATTATAACAAAGCTTGCATTTGCAATTTGAGCACAAATTTCATTTTGTTTTGTTTTGTCAACAAAAAACAAACGGCAATATAAACAATATAAGAAATATATATTGTATATATAATGTATATAGAACGAGAAATGGAATAGATATATCATATTTAAGTGTATCGAGATGTGAAGTTTAGTCACATTGTAATTATTCGGGACGTAGGTGTATTGTCTTGTGGGTTCGGGTACATGCGTCACATTTCCAACCTGTTGGGCTCCCTGGAAGGCGTGATAGTAGCAGGAGACGTACGTCATTATGGCACGTTCATCCGGTTTCGGAGTGTTGATTAAATCTGTTTACGCACACACGTTGTCCGAAAATGATTCGTTTTGAGTATTAAGAATTTTTAAATATTATCAGCATTTATCGAACTAAAGTCCTAATCTTATTCATTATCATTATCACTATTATTGATTACAAAATACAAATAGTCGACTGGCTAAGTTAGTTATTTGATATTAGCTATGACGAACTTACCATCTGGATCCAACATCCTTGGAATATCTAGATATTTCTCAGCAACATCAAAGGCAGTGTTCAGATTCTCCATTGGATTGTCTTTGGATAGCTTAGCATAGTCAATCAGATCTGGACGATGACGATGGATAAGCGCACAGAATGCCAGACCGTCCTACACGAAAAGAAGAACAAATAAAAAATAACAATAATAATTGTTTTTTTTCCGGTTGATGGGATATATTTATTTCTTTCTTTCTCTGAAAACTTACCTTGAAGGACAGATGGAAGTTCTGTACGTTGACATTCTTGTAGGGCGCCGTCTTGCGCTGGCACCACAATAGCAGACCCTCCTTGGCGGTCATCTCCTCGACGGAGATGTCCTGAATGGCGAAACGGAGAATGATCGTCCAGATCATACCGAGCGTCATTTTGAGATTGCCATCGACGATCTCCTCTGCGCCAATCGACACAAGATGCACACCTTTCGATGCAATAAAATCGAGCGCCTTGTTCACATTGGCAATTTTGTGGAAACGCATCTTGCCACGATCGGGCTTGGGCAGCGTTTCGCCAGAGATAACCTCCAGCAGCAGCATCAGCTTGAGGCCATTGCGGAAGTCCTCCTCGATGTTGTCGATGGCGGTGCCAGCTTTACGCAAATGACTGTTACACCACGCAGTAAATGTCTATTAAAACAAGAAGACAGCAAACGAATACAATTAATTATTAGGAGCATTATTTTTATGCTCAATAATTGATCAATATTATCAATCATTAGAATCATGAAAGATTGGAATTTTAATAGTATTTTATAGATCAAATGGAATTGCTAAGAATCAAAGTAATCGTACAAATTATGTGTTCCTAACAGAAGCTAAAGCAAACGATTATTATTTTTATTTTATAAAACGAACAATAAGTTTGGGTTTAAGAAGCTACTAATAATTTAATGTGTAACCTACTTATAAAAAGACTCCCCAGTTAGGGTAGCGGCTCAAATGCATAAGTTTCTGTGATTGTTTTTTAAGATAGAAGCGATACATATTTAATAATCAAACATATAATTCGCTTTGCCGAATTATAGAAGTTTTAAGTCAGAGGAGTGTTGAGACAAAAACAAAAACTACAACAAATAAAATGTAATTTAAAATTTCATATAGTTTAAAATAATGTTTTCTTTTCTTGTAGTTTGTGCATAAGGTAAAGTTCTTAGGGAGTCAATAATACGAGGGCATTGTGTGTTAGCCAAGAAAGCTCGAACTCAATCTTGAGCCAGTCTGGCATGGCTGCGACGGCGACTGTGACAGCGACTGCGACAGCGGCTGCAACGGCTGACAGTTGCAGTTATTTTTCACCGAATGGGGACAGACAGCAAGAACAGAGAGAAAACAAGAAAAGACTATGTATGTATGTATGTTTGGACATATATAAACCAGTTTGGTTTTTGTTTTTTGCACACACTTCATTATTTTGGAGTCGCCGTCTGCTTTACTGTTTGCTGCTTGTAAATTTACAGCTTTAATGCACATTATTATTATTATGTATAGCTGTTTGTTGATGCACACAAACAAACAAGCCAACATTCGAAGGGAATTACGGCACACAATGTGTCGCCCACGAAAAAATGCAACAACAACAACAACAATGAATGCAACTCGTAATAGTCTCTCTCTATGTGTATGTGTGTGTTTGCCTTTGCGTTTATATCCAAATGCTTGTGGTCCATTCACATGGATTTTGATGAATGATCGGGAACAGTGAAAAGGAAAGCGCAAACAAAGACACTCAATCGATTATCGATAAAAAAAAAATATGCATATCAATGGATAACAGCTACATTGGAAGACTTGTGATAGTTATTGGGAAAACGAAAAAAAAGAAGAAAGACCACAGTTGGAAAATGTGTTGGAAAAGTGGTAAAGAAAATAATTCGAATTAAAAGAATGGGAACGTAGTCTGGTGCTGTTTTATTGGCCATTTAGCTGCTTACAGTTACGTGCGTGCATGAGACAATGGGACAACAACAACAATAACAGCAACAACAAAAGCAACTAGTCTCTGGATGCTGTTATGTTGTGCTGTAAGGCGAGCTTAGTTGGGAATAGACGAAACGGAAAAACGGGCAGCAGCACTCAAGAACAAGAAATGCAACTGTTAATGCAAATCGCTGTTAGGCCTCTCTTTTCCTTGCTTGCTCAAGCTCTGAGTGTGTTTGTGTTTGTGACGATCAAAACGGGCGTTGGAGACAGATTACCTCTGCATTACATTACCCACACACACACACACACACACACAATATAACAAGTTCAACTAGGCCAGCAGTGCAGCAGAAAAGAGAGCAAAATACACATATATAAATATACATATGCAGTGAAAGATGGGATAAAGAGAAAAGGAGAGAGGGTACGAGAGGGGGGCCGGGAGTGTTCAAGTTAAGCTGCACTGTTTTTATGCGTTTGCCAAACGAGTCGTTGGCGCTTACCGCTAGTTACCAACATATCTACACATATGCATTTAAGTGTGTGTTGCCGCATTCCGCCATCAACCCGTTTGAATTCTATATGTATGTATGTGTGTGTGGGTTCTACTACTTTTTAATATACAACTGCAGCTGCCGTTACCGTTATTGGTGGTCAGCAGCCTGTCATCTCTTATTTGGCGATTAAGCAATAGCAGTTTATTTTCTTTAAAGACAAAAAAAAAAATAAAATTAAGCGCCAGGCGCACGCGCCATAAGACAAACACCGGGAGCTTTTTTTCGAGAAAAAAAAAACATCTAAAGCTCTATGAGCGCTGCGTACTCGCTCGCTCTCGCACACACACCATTTTTAGCTGAATGTAATTTGAGTGGCCTCATAGCATGGACTCATTCGCACACAACAACAGCAAAATAAAAGAGCAGACAGACAGACAAACAGACGGACGGAATGAGGTGAAGAGCAAGTGATGATCTGCTGTGTGGCGAAAAAAAAGATTGCTTGCAAAAATCGATAAGCATAACAAATGTATGTGTGTGTGCAAAAATGCTGTAAAAATGTTTACCTATTGTCAAAGCTGTTTTTTATTCATATCATTATTATTTTAGTTTAGTCATTGTGGCTATCCTGCTAGCTGACAAATGGCAAATACCTGAGGCGATGTCTCTGCATTGCACTGGCGATGACGCATAGGCTATTGAATCATACACACACACACACACACAAAACACACACTGTTGTCTGCTAGCGTGTGTGTTTGTGTGTCTGCGTGAAGAGTAAGAGATTCAGCAGTCAACAACAACAAGGCAGCCTACGCCCACCACAGCCCACCTGGACAGCTGCCCACATTGTCCCTCCCATCCCCACTCATCAGCCTGGCATTTTGGCCAAATAAAACAAATATAAAAAAATAACAACAACAGCAGCAGAAACAATCGCTTGCTTTCATTATTTTGCTGCGTCTCTTTTCAATGACGAGACGAAAAATTCTGTTGTGCGGTAATTCACGATTACGAAATTTTGGTGTACATATGTAGATCAACTGAATATATATATATATATATATATATGTGTATATATGTCAAGCTCAATCCATTACATTGTTCAACAGGCAAGTGGCAGCCTCCTGCATCTGCATGTTTCTAAACATATTTCTGTGCCATATTCAAAATGTTTCATCCAATTTGCCATTGCGTTCAGCTGTGTGGAGATTGTGTGTGTGTGAGTGATTTGTGTGTGTGTGTGTGTGAAAACTGCATTTCTTTAGCACATTGCTGGCTATTTATATTTTCTTTTTTGTAAATTGCTTGAGGCGCGCGCGAAATATCAACCTCTGCCATGAACCCCGCTCCCCTAATAATATCTTGAAGCGTTTGTGTCAAAATCGCAACCTTGCACTCAATTTTTCTTGATTTCTTCTTACACATTCTATATATTCTCTTTTTTTCGACAGACAATTTATAGAATTATGTATACAAAAATAACTGCATAGTTTTGGATATGTATACAATACCTATATAGATTTGTTTTTTTGTTGTTTTTTTTGTTGTTTTGGTTGTTGTTACGACAGCAACAATAAAGAAAGCTAAACAACAAAATATATATAAATACAATTGTTGAATCATTTTTTGCTGCGCTTCATTTGTTTCGAAAAAGTAAAACAAGAGAAATAAAAGCCGCTAAAACAGTTGCCAATTTGGCAATTGAATAAACTCAACATTGTTAGTTGGTCTTTTTTTTGTTTTTTTTTTTTTTGTTTGGGTGAATCGTGAGTTTTGGGGGTTGGCTTATCAGAGTGCCTTTGGTAGTTAACAGCTGGGAAGCTGTTGCTGTCATTGAGTCATATCTGAACGATCTCAAAAAACTATCAATTGAGCAACAACTGTTTATATACAGTGGCTGCTTGTTATACCTTTTGTTGTTCTTGTGGTTGTTGTTGTTGCAAGCAGCCGCTTCCGCTCGACAGAAACAAGTGCAAAACAAACAGCAGAACAAGCAAATAAATGAAGAGAAGGGGCAGGTGGGGCATTGGACAGGGGTGGGGTTGACAGTGCGAGGCGCAAGCAACATAATTGAATGGAATCGAAGCATTTGTCGATAACCTTCAAATTGCAGCATGTCAAGCAAATGACTAAGGGGGGAGGGGGGGTGGAGGTGGGGGTGTTGTAGTTATCGATAGACATGGCCTTAACATTTAGTTGCGTTACGTTTCGAAATATGTGGCTTTTCCAGTGGCAAATGATTGTGGCCCACAATTGTGTGTGTGTGTGTGTGTGTTTTTCAACAACAAAAAAACATTAAAAAAAACATTCGTTATTTTTGTTCAACATATTTCAAACATTTTGAGATAAGAACCATGAAACGAATCTATTTTTAAAATGCTCGCTGAGCTTTTTTGCCTGCCGCGCACAAATATTGAAACATAATCGAAGAAATATACATATGTACTTGCATATATAAATATATATTATATATATATATATATATATTTATCTGTCAGCTTTAGCTATAAACTAGACTATTCATGCACATATATTAGGTATGTATTTTATATGCGTATTTGCCAACAACCGACCGACTGATGGCTGCTCAATGCCACCCGATAATAATCGAAAGCTAAGTAAAATGTATCCTTCGGAAGTTTGGCAGGTCTGTTAATTTCACTTGAAATTAAACTTGAACTACACTAATTTGGAGGATGACGGTTTCAATTTTAAATTCTTATAGAAATTAATCAACGATTGCTCAATGAAAAGATTTTTAATTTGGAAATACAAAAAAGAATACTCTGAGAAGAAAGGTTTTAATTTCGCACTTTGAAACCGCATTCTATTCCATTATTGTTTTTTTTTTTTATACATTATATTAAATCAAAGTTGTAATTTAAATTTCGGGCAGACTCTAATCGAGTTTAGTAGACGTTAAGAATTGATCACAATTAAAGTAATTAAGGCAGATAAAAGAAAAGAAGAGTCGAAACGGTTAATTGAAAATGGGGTTTACTCAAATATCTTTTCGAATCTATTTACTCTACGAAAAATCTTGAATAAAATAAAGATGGGTGTTTTCTTTTGGGTGGTGGGGGAGGGGTTGGCTTGTAACCTTGTGCACTTACCTTCTTCTGTTGCTTCTCCCACGCCGGATCTAGCAATCCCTCGCGCTCCCATTCCTCCTCCTGCTCCATGTAGCCATCTCCGTACTCCATGGAGATACCGTTCTCCATCATCATTTTGTGGCTGTTTCGTTTGATGCAGTTGTTGGTGGTGCAGTTGCTGTGCCTGCTGTCGATTGGGGGTAACGGATTTATTGGGGATTGTTGCACTTGTCTTAACTACTTTCTTTTATTTTGGTTAACTTTATTTTTATATTTTTGTTTTTGTTTTTGTTTTTTTTTTTTTTTGGTTTGGTTTTAGTTTAAGTTATTTTAGACTTGCTTTTATTTTAATCAATTGCAGTTGCTGGTTGTGCCTGCCTGCGTGTGTTTTTGTGTGTGTGTTTTAATTCTTTCGATATCGTATTTGTTGCTGTTAACTGTTAAATTCTAATTACTCGTTAACAAACGAGTTATAGTCGTAAACAAAATGAATTTTTCTCAGTTTCAGTTTTTAGTTTTCAATTTGGCATTGAAAGAAAAACAATTCATGGATGAATAGATAGATATTTAGAAGAGTGATTCGTTCGCAGATGATCCTTAAATATTAATCTGCAACATGCAAGAGAGAAAAAGAGAGAGAGAGAGACACACACACAGAGAGAGAGAGAGAGAGAGAGAGAGAGAGAGAGAGAGAGAGAGAGAGAGAGAGAGAGATACAGAATGATAGAGTGAGAGAGATATCAAAAGAAGATCAACGCGATCTATACTATAAGTAATTCTGAAGATGCCCTAACGGAAACGGAAACGAAAACAACAAAATAAAGAGGAATCTGAAAAATACTCTAGGCTAAATCTCCACCAATACAGGTGGCTGTTAAGCGGTGGTGATGTGGAGAATGGGATTGTTGGCTTTAAAAGTATGAACCGTTTTCTTTAATATAATTTGAATAATAAATTTGATTTTTTATACAGCTGGTAAAAATGCGATGAATAAGAATTTCGAAAAACGAAAAAATAGTGCAAAAATTCAAATCAGAGATTGAATTGCGAAAAAACAGAAAAAAATGTACCGTTGTATAACACGATAATTTGCTACTTAATCATTTTGTTCACAATCGCTTTGCGCTTGATGTTCTCGTATCATTTCGTTCCGTTCCATTCCATCTCGTTCCGTTTCGTATTGGTATCGTGTTAAAAATAGTATGCTTTTCAAATTTTATTTTCGGCGTCAACGTCAACGCATGTGCCGTTTACCGTTTAGAACGGGCTACGGCGGCAATGATTGGGGCGGGGTTCAGGGTGGTGATGGGGTGGTTGCGATGATCGGGTTGATCGGGGGCTTTGGGGAATGCAAGGCGATTTCGGGCGGATTGGATTGTGGATTTGAAATAATTTTTAAAATGCTCGCACATATATAATAAATATGTATGTATATTAATACATATATATCTGTATTCTTATATATGTATTTCTGATTTCAGACTTTCATTGAGATTTAGATTCGAGTACGAATACTAAAGTTATGTGTGCAATATATCTATATATTTACATATATATATATATATATATATATATATATATATATACATAGGTATATATATGTATATGATATATAATTGCGATCCGTTCCGTTTTGAAAACTATTTAACACAAATATCTCAGCAGTTCTCTTTATTTTATAATATATACATATATATCTATATATATTTATACATATACATATTCAGTTATTTATATATATATATCTATTCATCTATATATTTATAAACATATATATGCATACATATCTATTTACCCAACTCACTTACACACACACACACAAACACGCACACAGATACAACACATTCGTAATTTGTACGTTGGAAAAGCTTATAGTTTTTAGCTATATATTGATATATAAATATACACATATCCATATATATATGTATGTATGTTTGTCTTTTATGTATTTTTTTTTTAATGTGTCTGAACTAAAAAAAACTTATATTTTTTTTTAGTGTTTTTTTTCGAGTGTGTTGTATACCAAAATCAAAAAATTATAAAAAAAAAAATTTTAAAAAAATTAAATTGGATTTCATTTGATTCTTTTTTTTCCTTCTTTTTTTGTGTTTAAACCAACAACAACAGCAACAAAAACAACAAAACAATATGTGAGAATATACAATTGGTGGAAATATCTACGTTTGTCGCTTGCAAAGAGAAAGACCCGCTCGCGTTGATAGCCAACTCAAAACTGATGTCGCGCTAGCAAAAACTGAATATCGTACGTATGCGACGACCCAGAAGTGGAAGCAGCAGCAGCAGCAGCAGCAGCAGCAGCTACACCACCACAATTCAAAGAAAACTGTGCAGCAGCAGCAGCAGCAAATACAACAACAACAAATGCACAACAACGATCGCCTCTCGTCGTCGTCGTCGTTGGAGCCGTCGTCAAACACACACGAAGATCCCCAAACGAGCGTGCGCCGCACACAGGCAACCAAAGCAATACACACACAAACACATATGCATACAGTGGGAGTGGGTGGAAACAGCAGCAGTCAAAGCCAGGCAAAGTCAAAGCAAAAGCAAAGAAGAAAGTATGAATTCGACCAACAGATATTTATTGTTGTTGTTGTGGTTGATGCTGCTGCTGCTGAGTGATGCTGCCTGCTTGTGTTTGTGTGTGTGTTAGTTAGCTTTTGTCTGTCGTGGCTCTCATTTGCGGCTCGATAATTATCGATATGCGCGAATGCAAGAAGAGCGCATACACAACAGGTCGAAGCTGTTCTCGACCAAATGCCGTTAGCTTTGCCAACTGCAATACAGAAACGCAACACACACACAAACAGACGCACACGAAACACAAGCAGAGCAGCGCAGCGCACAAGAATAACCCTGTATGAAAACAACAACTTGTTTGCTGCTGCTGCTGCTGCTGCTGCCGTTGCTGCTACTGCTGCCGATTCCTGATGGTCCCAACTATGTCTGACAGTTGGACACTGTCCGTTCGTCCGTCTGTCGGTCTGTCAGTTGGGGGTCGGACTGTCATCGCATCATAGCGCCCCCGCATCTATACAAAAATAGCAAATTGTTAATTTCGCTTCGAAAACTCTTTTCCAATACACAGAGGCACACATACAAACATGCATATGTATAGTTATATACAAACACATGATTTTATTGGCATGCCACTTGGTTTTCCGTGCAAAACCGCTGTGACTGCCGCATATTAAACATGTGTATGTATACACAAAAATCCTATATAATGGATATATATATATATATATAAATATTTATATTATATATATATATATTATTTATGAGTTTTATTAAAAATTTTGATATACATACAAATCTAGCCAATGATCCATAAAAAAGACATGCTTTGTTCTGGGAGGACAAAGAGCGGAAAAAGCTTTCGCGAAACTATATTCCAGACATGCTGGACACGCCAGAAGATAATTATCATGAAGAAGAAGCAGCAGCAAAGGAAAAAGAAGCAAGAGCAGAGATATTAGGCCAGAATATTACGTCGCCCGATTCTCGCTCTCGGCCCAATCAGATAAAATTCGTTTTATTTTTGGCCCATAATGTGCGTCGTCAGTGGCAATTTTTTGTTCTTTTTTCGAAAACAATATTTATTTTTAGATTGGTTTTTGTGCGTTAATACCATATTTCTGAAAATATGTATTTAAAACGCAAAACATACATAAATTTATTAAAAATTGAACGTAATGCCAGCAACACACACGCACAACCACATTGACAGACAGACAGCCAAACGGACAGACAGAAATAACACTTGCCAAGGAAGCTAAATGATGCTGAGAAAGAAGAAAAAACAACCAGCTTCGTTCAGTGGGACACCTACAAAAATACACAAAAAAGTATATATAAAAAATTACAGTTAACAGCCAATTTGTTATATATATGATATATTTTATAGTCAAAAAGTTGAATACAATTCGAGCGGGCGAAACAAAGTCTATTTTATTTGAAGAAACTGCACTTGAACCAATTTGTTTTCAATGTAAAGATAAAAACAAAAACATGTAATTGGAAATGATTTATTAAACATAAATACAATATAAACAGTATGGGTCATGATTCAAAACTAAATCAAATCAGCTATACAACTTTAAAACAAATTTGATATTTGCAAATGTACAAAATTGCTCTAAATTTCAAATTAATCAATTACGTTCATAAAATTAGAAAATAGAAACCAAAACCTAAATTGCATTAGACATCAACATCGGAATAGACTCAGTTGTTGCAAAGCTTGTTGAATATAAAAAATTTGTCTGTCTTCATATTGCTCAGTTTTAGTTATGATCAGTTTTGACAAAGTTATCGCTGCAGAATATTTGCATTTATGCTTACAAGCACATCGAACACGAACTGCGTTTAAAATATTAAATGTTGTACTATTTTAGAGATCAAAAAGAATTAGGGTTTGAGGGGGAGAATCGTTTAACATAGAACTCGAACCAAAATGTAAGTGTCCTAATTATTCAAACTCAGAAATCGATTTAGTTGTAATCAAAGCTGAACACCTATTTCATTTTTAGAAACATTTCATTTTATATTTTTTTTTTTGAATTTTTAACGAACCCAACTTTAAGGAGTTTACGTCTAAAAAACGGAGAATTAAACCACATTCAATTGCGGTTCTAATTCCAAGTTTCAATCGGTTAACAATACCGTTTGTGGTTCGTGCCCCTGCTAAATGCTCATAAATAATTCGCTACTATTGAGGGCGTCAAGATTCAAGCGATCAATAGTAGAGATAATAGAACGTCAATTTAAATCATAAAGCTTACATAGAAATGTTTAAATAGACGAGTTCTAAATTTGTAGCACTTATGCCTTAAATAGAACAACTCACCTTCAACGTTGAAACAACAAAAATTGACTAAATCGCCACTATTAATTTGTCCTTGCTGGAAGTATTCTAATTTCGTTCTAAGCCATATTTACTAAGTACAACTAGCCAATTTTAGTTTGATTTATAAAAAAAAGCAAAATAATTCAATATAAATCCTTAATGGATAAATCTATAAATCATACACGCTTCAAACAGTGAAAACAGTACAAATTTCGTCTAGATATTCACACACACATACATATACACATATACATAAATATATATATATATATATGTGTTTATATACATATAAATATATACATGTATAAATATATGTATGTTAATTCACATGTATTTTATAACTTGTGTGTGGGTACAATTATTTTAAGAAATAATTACATCTTGTTCATATTATATATATATATATATTTAGTTCTACATATATATATATATATATATATATATGTACTAAGATTACACATATATATAAACTATGCTCAGGGCATTTGATTTTGTATTTAAGTGTTATTTATTCTCTTCTTTTTTATTCGTTTCTTTTATTTGCTTATCGTTTATTTGGCAATAAACGCACAGGGAGTGAAAATCATTTTCTAGTTTGCATATAGATAAAAAAAAAACATTTATATTTTTACATGTAGTGTATTTTAACTGTATATATATATATATATATATATATCATATTAAATATTCATGGTACAAATTAATAAAAGATCTGAGAGGGTATTCGTACGAGGGACTCGAGAGAAATGCAAACAAACTCAATCACAATGAAACAATCAATCAATCAATCGATTTCGATCTAATCGATCATCGATCGATATATATATATATATATATATGTATATATATCTATATGTATATGTATATGCTAACAATAACATAGCTACAATAGCTCGATATATGCTAAAGATAACGATGAGATAGCTACACTAAAGATAGATCGATAACGCTGCGCACCTGAGAGACACCCACCGATTTGGAATCGACGGCAACTCTTCATTCCGGCTGCAGCTGGATACCCGGCGGCGGCTGCGATTCCAGTTGCTCGGCAAACAGCTCCTCCAGCGGCTTATCGCAGATGATGCGAAAGAAGAACAGGTGATCCAAGCACTTCAAACTAATCGAACGCAACGCCGGCAGACGCAGCAGCAGCTGCGCAAATCGTCCATCATCGCCGGGATGCTCCAGTCGGCAGTGCTCGTCCAGACAAGCGTATACCTTCTCGCGGCACAATTCGATATCGGCCCGATTCTTAATGCCGCGTATATCCGGATTGTACAGAATGATAGCCTTGAGACAGGCCAACTCGCGCCGATCGAGATTCAGGCGTTTCATCTTCACACTCAGCTCGGACAGAATGCGATCGAAGATGGCGTGAACGCCCGCCTTAATGGCGCTATTCCGATGATACGAGAAACTCTGGTTGAGGAACAGCTGCTGCGGCTGCAGGACCGGCGAACGTCGATCAAAGGCGCTATCGCCATGTCCCAAACCGGTCAAGGCATCATCCAGCGATGATATGCTGCACCAGGCAACATTCGCGATCAGCAGCTCATTCCAAGCGGCCTTCAGTAGTATGACCTGATCGTTCAGAGGCAGCTGGGCAAAATGTGGCATCAGACGTGCATATTCCACCATCTGATATAGCTGCTTGTTGACCACCATGCACAAGGCGGAGACGGCGCCTTTGTAATCCGGCTGCACCGTGGAATTGGGGCCGACACGCAGAAAGGATAATGCCCGATCGCCGCTGTGCGCCTCCGCGCGCTGTTCGGCGTCGAGCAGGCGCTCGATGGTGAAGTCGCGGGATATGCTGCTCGGCATGAAATCATCCGAGGAGCTATTGGCGCCACCGCTACCACCGCTGCCAGTGTTATTGCCACCACCGGCGGCGGTGTTATTGCCGCCCGCACCACCACCAGTACCGCCAATACCACCACCACCGGGGCCACCAGCCGTTCCGCCAGCATTCGGACGCCCGGCCGTGTTGCGAGCGCCACGCTGTCGTTCCTCCTGCACCGCCTCCCGTTTCATGCCACATGACAGGCACTTCTGATAGCGACAGTATTGACAGCGATTCCGTTGACGCTTGTCAATGATGCAGTTGCGATTCTCGCGGCACGCATATGTGAGATCCTTGCGCACCGTACGCTTGAAGAAGCCCTTGCAGCCCTCACAGCTATAGACGCCATAATGTTTGCCACTCGCGCGATCTCCACAGATAGAGCATAAATGCTTTGAGCCACTCAGCGGATGATTTGGCGGATATTGTTGTTGTTGTTGCTGCTGTTGTTGTTGCTGCTGTTGCTGCTGCTGTTGTTGCTGCTGCTGCTGTTGTTGCTGTTGTTGATTTGAATTGTTGTTATTGTTGTTGTTATTATTATGGTTGTTATTGTTGTTGCTGGCTGGCATTACATTTACCATATTCATGACCTGCAGAAAGGGCACTGGACTCTCGGCCTTGGGCGAGAAACTGCTATTATTGCTGTCATTCAATTGTGAAATGTCCGGCTTGACCTCCTCCTTGATTTGGCCCAAACGAAAATTCGCATCTTGCTCGCAATTGTCCATTTTTCTTCGTCTTTTTTATTTGTTGTTCTTGCTGAATCTACTTCTTGCTGTATATATATTTTTAATATATATATATATATGTATGTATGTATGTATGTGTGGTAGGTATGTGTGTGAGAGAGTGTGTATTGGCGACTTTCCCCACTGCAGGCAGGCCCGTCTGCAGTTTCACTTTGTGGTCGTCGAGGGGAACGGTGTCGGCGAGTCTGCTTAAACTAGAAGACTCTTGTTTTAATTGCATTTATTCTTTACGTATTTACATAATGTATTAGCGTATTTCCAATTCCAGTTCGTCTTCCTCTGTTGTTGCCAAATTGAGCTTTTTGCTTGGCACACAATTCTGGATTTTTTTGTGTTTTTTTTTTTATTTTATGAACACTGGTGCGCTTTCTGACTAATGATTAAATACTTTTCGCGTCGACATTTTTTTCTCAACAAAGGCGATATTCACCACACATCAACTTAATTTCACCAAAAAAAAAACAGCATTCCAGTGTTGCGTAGCGCACGTAAATTTGTCGCCGTTGAAGACAAAAAAAGAAAGCTCACACACAATGAACGCTTACTTAAGAAATATAAAATTGCGAACTTTTAAAAAAATATATGCTTACATTGCAATTTCAATGCACCTAAAAAAACCAAAAAGATAGTTTTCACCACAGCGACGCAGAGCAACTCTGTGTCTGCCGCAATACAGTTTTTGTTGTAGTTATTGTTGTCGCAAACGCAAACACACACACAGGCGCAACAAACCAGACAACGCAAACACACACAGCAAACGACCCTCCTTGCAATTATGTACGGCATATGCAAAAAAAAAAAAAAAAAAAACAGACACACACATACACACTTGCATACGAACAAAGCGCCAATTGCCCGGTTTCGGCCTCGGCCCCAATAATCGACAAGTCAACCAAAACAACAAACATTAAACAAACTTGTCTCCAAAGTACACAAAATTTTATAATAGCCAACAGCAAGCAAATAATTCGATACCATAATTAAAATTATTCGAATTGAAATGGAAAATAAATGCAACTTACTTGCATGCGCACTTGTTTGAATTCACGCTATCGACTGACGCTCGGATTGTTTATATTTGTTTACGCACTCACACACACATACGCACACATGCCCACATCTATTAATTGATATATTGATGAAAAACAATTGATGGCTGCGTTTATTTGTAATTACTTTTTATTTTTTTTTTACTGAACACTGATCTGCTGTCCAATTCAAACAAACACACTGAGGCTAAAAAATACCAACAGATACACAAAATGCGCTAATTTTTACCACAATTGTAGCACTATCAATAATGAACTATCGACCAGAGCGCCTAAATATAGAAATTTAAGGCGGATTTTTGAAATTCATTATTCACTTTTTAACTTTTTAATTTAATTTATTCTGAATCACTGACTTCAAGCGTAGAGATATACAGAGATGTTAATTGCTCGATGCGTGTGTTCAAATACTCAATCTCGTCGCGATACAAATGCGCTTCATATAACAGATTTCCAAATTCACTTTGCCCATAAATCTGCTCCTGCTCCTCCGCATCCTCAAAGTCTAAGTAAATTTGATGAAACTCTCTGCTAGCGCTGCGGCAAACTGGACATTGGTTTGACCTACATGATTGAATGAAAGAAGTCGTTTGATAAATGCATATATAAATCGATGCACTTACTCCTGCCACCAGCGTTCCAGGCATTGCCAATGAAACACATGTCCGCACGTGCCTCCATAGATTTGATCCGCTAAATTATAACGCTGCGAGCAAATGGTGCACTTCACATTGCTGCTACTCTGATTGCTGCTACTCCGGTTGCCACTCATTGTAAAAATGACATTTTTAGTTACAATCATACAACAAGTTCCAAAATACAAACACATTTGTAATGGTGATAACCAAGTCACGGATAAACCGCATACAGTAGTCTCTCCCAAATTGCAACTTTTACATGTATAAAATAATAATAGATTTGTCATTCGTTAGACATGCACTTCTAAAAGATCACCTGAAATTCCAGAAATTTTTGTCATCTTTGACAATATTTCACTTCTTTTTAACTATCTAAACTTGAATATGAATAGTTTTCAATGTTTTGCTTATCTCTTTTAATGCTTGTAATTTTAAATGGTTTCAAATTATTTAAAATAAAATTATGAAATGTTAATATATTTGCTTTTTATAGATTTAATTTGAATTTAATATAAGAGTGGAGGCGTTTTAATATTCCATTGACGACCATAGACAAAGAGCAAATATTTTGGTCAAAGAATTAGGTCAACTGATAGTAGTATTTATATATATACAGTATTTATTTAAATATATATATATATATATATATTTGTATGCTGCATGCGGTTCTAATGTGCATCGACTAATCCGTTGGGCGTACAAATTTCGCTCCCTATCTCGAGAGATAAGCAGAGACGAAGCAAAACTTAGAATATGCATAATAAAATAATGTATATTTGCATATAGATTCTTAGAATATGTTAATAATGAGAAGTAAATAGGGTTTTAATATTATTTTATTTCAATATTATTGTATATTCGATTGATTGAAGTGCATCTCTCTGTAATTGCTATTTGCTTTTCTTTATAAGTATATATATAAATATATAGTTTAGTGTTGTTTGTGTGTGATCTAGAGTAGGTACAAACATAGGGTAACTAGGTAGGTTTATATGGAATGATTTATGACATACTAAATACTAATATTATTTTAGCATAATCATCTAAACTGAGGCCAAAGGCACAAACTAACCCCAATCCAAAAAAATCTCAACAAGATTGTTGCAAAAAAAAAAAAAATAATAATAATTATGGGCAAAAATATATTTTATAAATAGTATTAAACCAAAATATGCAATAATAATAGAAAAAAAAAACAAAAACAATATAGTCGAAAAATAATCGACAATTGCGAGCGCCCTTTCCAAGACTGAGATGTACATAAAAAATGCTACATGGAGGTTTCTGTAGAGTAATGTATATCGACAACATATATGCATATATATATATATATATGTATAAAACGTATTATCGTTATCGATACCAGTTATAGGTGTAGTTAGAGCTTTGGGTGCGGTGTTTGCAAATCGCTTGGCTAATACTAAGTGTGTGTAACGATAAATAGTTAAAAGTATTCACGAATACGATATCAAGTTTACGATATACATACAATTGTAAATATATATGTATATATATGTGTGTGTATAAATACCGTAAATGCATACAATATTTGTGAAGCATTTACAATCAAGCAAAAAAATTATATTATCGTAAGCGATATTGAGCGTACGCCTCTGCTAAGCAATTGCAATTGTGCGTACCGTAAACGATATACACTTCAAATGCGAATATCGTATAGAACATATTTACTATATATTATCATATAAAATAAACAACAACATTGACATATTTTACATATATATGCGAACGTACCGTAAACGATATTGAGTGCACACAAAATATACGATATGCGCTTGGGTTGTCATCATTATTTTCTTGTGGGCGTGGGTGTGGGTGGGGGAGGAGGGAATGTAAAATTTACGATATTTGGAATTAAAGCATTTCGTTAGTCTTTTGGATTTGCGAACTTTGTGATGAGCACTTTGCTAGTAGCATCCTTATCGGGCTGCCGCTGCTGACCCTGGTGCTGCAGTGCATCCTTGACCGGTGCATCCTTCTCAGCGCTATAAGATTGCAGTTGCAATCTCTTTGGACTGTTCACGTTCATGTAGATGGGCGCTTTCGTTGTTTTGCTGGGACTGGGTGTCGTTGCGGGCATCTCTTCCTCCTCCAGGATGATGTCGTCGCCCACCATTGTGATGCGACGTAGAGTCGTTGGCACTGTGCAGCCAGCTCCGTGGCGATAGAGGGCACTGGGATTGGGACTGAGAATGCTGCTGCTGCTGCTGTTGATGTTGAATCCGTTGTTGATGTAGGAGTGATTGCTCCTCTTGGGCGGCGGCTTGGCCACCATTACAGACGGCGGTGGCGGCGGCGGTAGCGGCGTCACCTGGGATGGGGATGGGAACGTAATCGTTGCAGGTTTCACAGGTTTTGTTCTGCTTAACAAATCCGGACAACGGGATTGTAGTTCCAACGGTGGTGGGTCTGGGATTGCCAGTGCCGTTGTCGGCTGCTGCCGCTCTTCGTGGCAGGGTTCGAAATCGGATATCGATTTGGGGGCAATTCCAGCAGTTGTGGTTTGGCTGTGATTGTTGCTCAATCCGGCATCTTTCCATTTCTCTGAAACGAATTCCAGACCGTGACTTAGTGGATGCAGTTCATCAATGATATACATAGCATATATCCTATAATACGGTTACCTACCTACGGCACTGCGTGCTCCCCCGTTCGTCTTGCCAAATGAACGCAGGAGTCGCGCCGGCTGGCACAGCACAACCGTTTTGTATGCCTTGCGATATTGTTTGTTCATAATTACATAGATGATCGGATTGAGACAGGCGGACAGGTACAGCATAATGTAGCTGAAGATGTGCAAATTGGGATGCTCCACATCTTTGTCGACCACCTTCACAATTGTTATCGGCAAATAGCAGATGACAAACGATAAAAATATGGCCAACACCATTTTTGTGATGTGCCACTCGTTCCTCTTGGCCCGCATCTCACGCTGATTCTTGACACGAGTTGGCTGCTGCTGTTGTTGCTTGCTCGGATTCGGGTCGGGCGGCACAGCCACATCTGTCGAATAGCTGCTGTTATCGGAGGACACATGACTGTTGCCTGATGCTGCTCTTTTAGCTAGATTTGGATTCGATTGCATCGATGGAGCGTCGACTCCAGCTGTTGTTGTTGGTGCTGCAACACCTCGCAGATTATTGGGTATGGAATTCTGTTGCTTGGCATGACCCTTGAGACGCTGCTCCGATTTGTGCACAACCCAAAAGATTTTCGCATAGCACGCAATGATCACCAAACAGGGTATCGCAAATGCGGTAATAAACAGCGACGACTTGCTGCTATGTCCACCCGAATCACTCATTATGGAGCACGTCTGCAGCCGGGCATCGAAGCCGAATCGACCCCAGGCACCCATCAGCGTTGGCAACTGCATCCCGTAGGATACCAGCCAGCAGGCGGCGATCATTACCGCGATCCAATGCCGCTTGTAGACCCTGGCATAGATGTCAGGATGGGAGATCAACACATACCGATTGATCGTTATCATCGCTATGCACAGCAGCGACACTCCAATATTCCCGTACTGCATCAACGGGATCAGACGGCACAGCACCGATCCATGGCGCCAGGTGCCCTGCACATATCGCAGTGCCTGGAACGGCAGCACCAGTGCACAGAAGAGCAGATCAGCGATGCAGAGACTGCAAGATATATTTTTGATATATATATATATATATATAAAGGTACTTGACCAGATTTAACAGATAAGCTAGATATAATTGACTAATTTTTAATTTTAATTGAAACTTGGCATAAAATGTCTAAACTGTTCATATTTTCTGAATATCGTTAAAGAAATCGTCTAATCATCCCTTTAGTATGGAGTCTATATATTCTTGATCAGATTTAACAGATAAGCAATATAAAGTTTACCAATTTTTAATTTTGATTGATTATACAACTGCGCAAATTGAATGCAAATCGTTCAAGAAGCAACGAATTCTGTAAGAAATCGTCTAAACATCTCTATAATATAGAGTATATATATTCTTGATCGGGATTAACAAATAAGCTACAGTTACAGTTTTTATTTGTATTTTATTTATACTATAATATAATGTGGATCAACTGTAAAAAATATTCTGAATATCGTTGAAGAATATAAAACGTTGCTCAACAAATCGTCTAATCATTTATATAGTTTATATATTCTTGATAAAAACTAACGGATATGTACATATAGATTATTAGATTATGATTTGACTATATTTTAGCTTATCAACAGATCAACTGTAGTAGTTTGTTAAAGATTTTTAAAGAAATACAAAAGTTCTTCAAGAAATTGACTATTCTTCTATATAGTATAGCCAAATAGTAAATATATATACTGGATTAGCAATATATTTTTAATAAATTTATTATTTTAATTTTACCTTGGCATAATATGGATTAAGTCTAATAATAAGTTGAATATCAATAAATAAATTGAAAAGTTGTTCAAGAAATCGTCTATTGATCTATATAGTATATAAAAACAATATAGAATGGATTATATCTTAAGTCCATCATATATATGTATATATAACAAATTGTTGAAGAAGTCATCTGCTCATCTATCTTAAACAGCGATTAACTGATTAAAAGTGAAACACACAATTAGGAATTAAACTTAAACTAAAAATCGTACTTCTTTTGCAAACATATTGAAAGCCGATATAAGTTGACAATGAAATAAAACTTAATTCAAGTTGAGCATGATACACACATGATACTACTATATATATATATTTAATATATATTTTATGTACATACCTGATTATAAAGGCGGCGGCAACATTGCGCACTTTGGGGCACTTGAGCAGGGCGACAACAGTCAGGAAGTTGCCAAAGATACCAACGGCCATTATCAGAAAGGTCATCACAGCCGCAAAGATCAGCAGGGAATGGGGGAATCTGCAATATGGAATGGAATAAAACATTTGATAAGATTCGTTTTTGTTTTTTTTTTTTTTTTTAAATCTTGAACAAACTGCAAATAAAGTTGTGCAAAGTTGTATCAAGTTGTGTGCAGCAGACAGAGGCATGCCTCTTTCATAAAGTTTATATATAATAATGATAATGTATTTTCCAATATAAGTTTTCACTGTTCTCCAGTTAACTGCCCCAATTGAGCGAACATCGATTTAAATAGATTTCCCATCGGGATTAGAAAACTTGCAATTTTTTATTGAATCTCATGTGAAGATTCAATCGCACAGAAACGATTAAAAACACTGCTGTTATAATTTTTTTAAATTAAAATGTTTAAAATATGATTTGTACTTTGGTTCCTATTTTTAAGAAATAAAATGTTTTCTAAGATTTGAAAGTACATCTGAAATGTGCTTTTTTTCCAATTGCCTTGCGAAGACTAACTGTATATTTTATCTAGATGTGCCGCTACTTTATCAACTTTGCATAATTCTTAAACAAAGAATTTTAATATCAAACTAAGTTGTGCAATCCTAAATCAAGAGAACAGAAGAAAAAGAGAGAGATACACAGAGAGAGAGAGAGACAGGATCAGTGAGAAGATAACCAAATATTTTTTTATTCATTATGTTTTCTGTTTTCTCTTGATTTGAGATATGGCATCTTAGTTTAATTATAAAAATCTTATTTTAAGCTTTTCACATTATACATAATAATGTATTTTATTGATCTCTTAGTTTTTTGCTAGAGATTTGTTTTCTATTTGGTTGGGTATGCGATGTTTGGTGTGTTATTGGAGTTGGCCAGTTGAATCCTTGCAAGCGGATCGCATTGTGTTGACCCTTGATGAGAACAAACAGACATATTTACAAATGTATACACATATCTGATATCTGTTTGTTGCTTCCGCTAAGAATGGACGTGCCTTGTTGACACAAAGTCAGACAGACAGACAAAGAGAGTGAGAGAGTGAGAGTGAGAGAGAGAGAGAGGGAATGAGGGAGTTATCATTGATGGGGGACTGACACAATCTGGAATGGTGAGCGGCGCTTGAAATGGGCCGCGTAATATTAACGATCTGTTATCAGACCTTTCACACTACTCTGGTCTGGCGCTGCGCTGGGCTATAATTACCCGAAGCTGATAGGGTCGAGGGCAAATGCTACTCACCCGCTTTCGTCGGCATCGTTCAGGCTACTTTCGATCGCTTGGGTCGCCGGCGTAAAATCATCTCCATAGCCCAGAGTGCTTGCTGTTATAGTGTCTTCACTCATTCTAAGAGAGGGAGAGAGAGAGAGAGATTTAGAGAGAGAGATTTAGAGAGAGGGATTTAGAGAGAGAGATAGAGAGTTGATGAGCGCATGATTATGGCATGAGTTGAGGCACAATACTTCCTTGTTAAGGCAGGCCACAAAAAGATAAGAAATTTGTAAGTTGATTCGGATTAGAATTTTATATTTATAAAAGCGAACTGACGCAATTTATTTCTCATTTAAAAAAAAAAAAAACTTTATAATAAATCACATTTATAAAATAAATTTAATTATTTCTGTATTTTTGTTAATCACTTCTCATTTTAAATTAAATTAAATTATAATATTTAATCTTTAAACAAGAATTACATTTAAAAGAAGTAAAAAAAAAAATCAATCAATAAATGTAAATGCTCAAAATAAATAAATAATTTCTTAAACATAGCAAATACAAACACAGAACAAAAAAAATTAATGTTTATAGATTTATTGAGCTATCCTTGAATTTCAACTGTAGGCAACATACTCGAGTTTCTTTAAACAATCTGTTAGCTAGTCGTAGTTTACACTGGGAGAAATGGGTAAACACTATGCGAGACAGTGCCACATGTAACACCCGATCGTTAAACTTGAAGCGAGCAATGCCAACTGGCAACTGGCAACTTGCAACTGGCAACTTGCAACTGGCAACTGGCAACTGGTTGCAAAGCTGGCCGTACCAGCCTGTTACTGGGTACTGGGTACTGGGAACTGGGAACTGGGTACTGGTTGCTGGGCTTGACTATTGTTTCTCGTGCTCTTCACAGAGTGCTCCTTGCGGCTAGTAGTGCAGTAAATTAGTGTCAATTAAATAATTTAAAGAGGTCACAAAGCACTCACTCAAACACTCAGTCAGTCCAAGTGAGGAGACAACATGCAACATCATCTCTTTAGCTGCGGGTGCCAAAGATCAGCGCCAAACCTTAATTAATTGACTCTCTGTATGTGTGTGTGTGTGTGTGTGTGTGTGTGTATGAGTGGTGCTACAATTTGGTCAGACTTGAGTATGCGTAACACCCTCCACCACCGACTATTCATTCGACGAGACGATAGCACTAACACTGTGCACTGGAAATGCCGGAACACTTTCATATTTCTCAAAAGCTGACGCCCAGTTTTATTTTTATTACTATTAAAGAATATCTGTAGAACGGGTCGGGTGTATATGGCATATAAGATTCCCTCTAATCAAATCAACTTTTGACTCGGAATCTTAAATGACTTATATGTGTAGATATCAACTCTCTCCTTCTCACTATCTTCTATCCCATTCACACTCATCGTACCCCATAAGAATGACCAATACTCCAAAATGTCCTATTTAAGTTAAGCAACTATATGAGGGTTTTTTCCAGTTTTTTCCAAAGAACTCGAAAAACTTCTTTCGAAACTGATTCACTTTTTAGTATTTATTTTCAATTAAGAAATTTGATCATTTTTTGAAATTTTGAAATAATAGCATTTGTAATTCTTCCTTATTTGATAAGTAATTAAAATTGAATCACAATGCCAATTTGATTACTAATACTGCTTTTTCAAATACCTATTTATATTTTTTTAAATCTCTTCCTTGATGGAACAAATTATTAATCATTTTTTGGAGCCTTATGATTGTTTTGACTATTTAAACTGTTTTATTAATAATTTCTTTCATTTGTAGCACCCCAATTTCATTATTTTCTTTACTTATTCTTAATTAGTTTATACTAACTAGTTCTGTACAATTTGAATAATTATAAATCTCAACTTCGAATTTTTAACAGATTTAAATAGAGATTTTAGCTTTTGCTGACATTTGGTTATATTACAAACAATGACAACAAAATGCGTTCCTTAACACTTTAATGATAACAGCAACTATAACCACTTTTGGCGTATACACATACTTTGCACGAAGAATGCGATCACAACAAAACAAACGAAAACTAAAACCAACTGTAACACGGCAAGCTCAAAGAGCGTTGGGCGTTTATCCCCACCGACTGCACGTTATCGAATGCTGCCGCTAAATCGCCACTAAGTCGCCGTCGCTGTTCAATTTTCTGCTGCCTGTTGACAATCTCGCTCTAAACGCACACACGCACACCATGACACATACTCTCTTTTCCATGAGCATTAACGTTGCGCTCTCCCGCAATTGCTGCTCTTATTGTTATTGTGCCCAAAGTATGAATTAATGATACTCGAAATACGCCAATGATTGCCGATCGCGTTACTCACATTTAGACATACATATATATGTATGTGCGTATGTGTATTTATGTGTAGTATGTTTGACTGTTTTTTTTTTTTTTATATTTATTTGATCTTTGATAGGCGATACGCATGACGAGCGACGCGCAACTCGCATTCACATTAATAAAATAAACAAATGCCATGGACTATGCAATCAGAATCGCGAAACATTTATTTATTACTAATTTAGAAATAAATATTTACTAAACAAATCCAAAATTCGCAGACTAACTGAAATCCGCTCAAATAACTCAGACTGATTGATTTGAGTCTATCAGGGATATCCCTATCCATATCTACTATTGAAAATGTTAATCGAAAGACAAAGAAAAATAGTGCTAAAAACAATTTTGAATGCGCGAATTTCAGCTTATATTATTGCCTTTGTTTTATTTGTAGGCCTTTCGAGTATGCTATTTACTATCATTCTATGGTGTTAGATTAAGATTTGTTGGAAATGTTCAGCTGATGGTCCAGCTTTGTTCTATATTTTACTTTATCATTTTATATGCCAATCAAATGATTCGTTTTTTTGTTATGCCTTAAAAAACATAATACAAAAAAAAACTAACCGCATATTGTTTAAAACTTGATTCGTAAATTGATTTTAGCTGCGATTACGTATACGCCATGCTTAATAAAAAATTACGATCGTTTTTGGTTTATTTATTTTATGTGTGTGAATTTGTAGACAAACAAGCGGCCTTATCTAATCAGAAGGGTATGTGAAACTTACCTAGTTCACTGTTGTGCGTGTGGCGCATGCGATTGCTTTTTGCGGTTTGTTGCAGACCCGATTTGTCACAGCTGTGTTGACATTCGCGATCTGATTGCGCTTGACCAAAAACTAAGCTGATCACCGATCACAAATCACAAATCACAGATGTCCGCTCACAGTTCCTATCGAATATTTATTATTTACGTAATCGCCACAACTTACTTAGTCAGAAAACACAAAATAAATCCGAGACGAAAACCAATTCAAGGCACAATCGCATTAGCTTGAATTATTAGTAATAACTTAACTCAACCTGAGCTGAGCTGAGACTAAATGTATACAATTTGAGATGCGTGCTTTTTTTCTCTCTCTCTCTCGCTCGCTCTCACTCTATTACCGGATTAATCATGAATGCTGAGCGCAACAGGTGAGCGAGGGATAGGGAGCAGTGTGCGGTTCGATGCAGCCCGTTGGATGATTCAAATGTTGGAACGAACGAATCACGATCATGACTAATACACAGTTGAGCGGAGATTCAAGCATTTACAAGCATTTCCTGATGCCGCAGGTAAAAATGTTGCAAGCACTCACGCAATGACACAAATTTGCAAGCGATAACCACAGGCTTTTGCAAGAACAACGCGATCACAACAAAGCAAACGATAACAAACAAAACTAACTGTACGCGGCCAAATTGCGTTTGATGAAGAATGTGTTTGTCCACATCGACCGCACGTTATTGAATGCTAGCGCTAAATCGCCGCCGCTGCTGTCAATTGATATTCTCTGCTTGCCTGTTGACAATTTCGCTCCACATGTACACATAAGCACACTCACACATACGCACATGCAAGTTCACTCTCTTATCTGTTCTCATTAAAGTTTCGCTCTCTTGCAATTGCTGCTCTTATTGTTATTGTGCTTGCAGTTTGAATTGATGAATGCCGATCGTGTTAGATACTGCACTCAACATGCACACATATGTATATATGTATATATGTCTCTGCGTTGCTTGCTCTGTTCTTTATTTTATATTTGATAGCGCAATTCACATTTTCATAACCAAACACAAATAAAAGTATTGTGAATTACAAATGCATGCGTATATTGCTCAAATATGCTCAAACAAAATATTTACAAATGTATGTTTGTATTAATGTTTATGTGCATCTTTAGCAGTCAATGTCACAATTGGCACAAACTTAGCACAATTTGATACAATTTGCGACATATCCAAACGGTTTGTTTGTTTTGACGCGAGGTTGTTTTGCAGTCGAGAAGCTTAATTCTGTTCCGTAAGTAAAATTAAGTTCAGATTTTCATTAATACGCTCTCAGATAAATCCAAAATATCTGATTTGATATATGGGCAAGCGTAGAGGAATCCATTTCATTTCAAGCGTATCTAATGAAATTACATGTATTATAACGAAATATTTTGATATTAAAATCCCAGAATTAATGGAGTATGTATAATCTTTAATCTTTCGATTTAAAAAAAAAAAATGTATAATGGAAATTTTGAATTGAGTGCCATCAGACAGTCTGTCATCTAGAAGCGATGTGTTTTTCTTTAAAAAACCACCCCATGATGATATATCAGTTGTGGATTTCAGTTAATCATGTTCGTTGAACAATGTGCAAGATCAAGAATTATATCAGTACAGCATAATTTTATGTTATATAAGCGCCGTGTTAATAATGTAATGAATCACAAATTGACTCATATTTATTTTATTATTTATTTATATTTATTCCTCTGTCAATGTTTTCAAACCATCCATATAACAATTATATAAACACTAGGCATTTAGTGATTATTTTTATTAGATTACTATTGGTCTGACTTTTGTCGAGTGCACTGTAGTTAATACTGTACTGTGTACACGGGAATCGATATTGATAAAAAACAGTTTCAATTTCTATTTCACTTTTGGGTTCGACTTCGGTTTCACTTCAGGTACTTAAAATGTTTACACAAATCGAAATAAATAAGTATTTGTTTGTCAGCCCGCGTTTGTTTACGGTGCAAGCAACATGATCGTTTTCATTGATATCTATGTACACACAGTGATGGCAACAAAAATAAACCACAATCAGCAATACATGACCACAAAATGCAGTAAATAATCCCAAGTGCATTTACTAAACGATATCTTGGAAGGAATTCCATCTATAAAATATACTTTTTGAATATTATGGTGTGTTAGCCTGGTCGCTTAAAGTGACGATTTTCTATTTTCGATATATTTAAATATCTTCTGGTTACATGCAGCACGGTAGGGGTATGTCATTTTATTCTTAGAATGTATATAGTTTGATTGACAAAATGCTTCTTCAAAGATACACTGAAATTTTAGTGAGATTTCAGTTTCATTTGATTAGATAGTATTGGGTCAGCTAGCTACTATACGTTTATCACTCGTCAAAATGACATACATATAAATATATTTCAATGCACGCTGCCTGCATAAAAAGACTCAACCACGGTGAAGAGTGGGCTAAGGAGTGTCGTCGGGCGGCGGAGAAAGTGCGGTGCGAAGGGATAGGGGCGTTGTCGGTCAATTTTCAATTGTTGCCAAAGAGTTTTTCAACTGACTCAGTGCATTTTTTTCCTGCCTCTTTTGCTTGCTCGCCGTGTTTTACCCTGTAGTCACACAAAAATAAACAATATAGAAATAAATTATCTATATATATATATATATATATTTGCCTAGATATATAGGTATGAATGGATACACACATAATTATTTTAGTCAGCAACAATTTGCACATGTACACATATCGTATGGGAATAATATAAAGTTCATTTTGTAGGGTATGTGCTGGTCAGTCTTTAAGCTTATACTAATTAGCAGAGCACTCGCACACTTGCATACACATACATACACACTCTTAAGTATGATCAACACAATACTCTCACTCTCATTCACATAATGCCCTGCCCCAATACTTCCATTTACCCCTTACCAACAAAATATCCCGAATTCCTCTCTTTCTCTCTCTCTCTTTTATACTCAATGAACCCGGGGTGGGCCCGCACCCATCCAACGACAGCAGCTACTGAATAAATGTGTGTGCTGTCTGAGTTGTATGCCTGTGTGTGTGTGTGTGTTTGCAACTATTTCTTCATTAATTAATTAAGACTTTCATTTCGATGACGCGGACAACAACAACAACAACATTAAAGCAACAACAACAGTCAGAAACATGACCAAATCGAATCAAATTAGATTCAAATGGCTCTCGCGTTTATTTTGATAACTAAATATATAAAAAAATATATAAAAAATACAGAAAACGCCCAGTTAATCACAGAGGTGACACATAAGTTCCCAAAGTTCATGAACTCTGCGCAGAAAGCAATCGAAAGTATTAAAATAAAAATGTTTCAATTTTATACAATATACGAATTTTGCATTCGGAAGTGGAACATCTTTCCAGACAAGTTTAAGTTCTTTAGAAGTGAACAACTTAAATTGAATCAAATGCTATATATATATTATATGTAATAAATTGCTTAGCTGTGTATCCACTTTCATACATTATCTGGATTTAAGTATTATTTGCTTTTGACCTGCTACTTAAAAGTGTCAACAAAATATATTTGTTTGATTTGACAAGTATGCTAGACTTCACAAGTAGTGCATACCTCATGCGAGTGTATGTATTTGTTGGAGAATGTGTGTGTATAAATATATAAATATATAAATATATATATATATGTGTATAGTATATGAATCGAAAGCTATGCTCTTTTGAGCATACCGATCAGCTATTAGCTATTATTCGCAGCCAAGCGGAGCCAACCACTCGTAGTCTTTATATGCATTGCCCATTGCCTATTGCCTAAGCACGAAAGAATTAAATTTGAACAAATTCTATTTGAGAGAAACAATACCAGGGCAGTGGCCAGCTACACTCGGAGAAAAACGAACGTTCTTTCAATATTGTACAAATAGTTATTGATATTGAAATCTATCTATAAAAACGCTCAAATCAGTTGTTTCAAATACGTATTACAACAATTGTTGTCTTTTAAATAAGTTAAGTACTTCAATTGCAGATCAAAATAATTTAAGAAATTGCGTAAATCGAATTCTGGATTGTGTTAATGTTTAGCAAATGCTTTTAAAACTCAAATTATGCTGAAATTAACTTGAATGTTTGAGTTTCGGGGAGAAAAACTGATGTAAAACCAAATTTCTTGGATTCACTTTATAATTTTGTTCAGTGTATTTGATCGAATTTAAAAATATTAATACCTATAGCTAAGGAATCCCTGGTTCGTGTGTTGTATTGGAAAATTCCAAAAAGTAACAATACCGATAAACAACAACAACTAGAAAATATAAAATGTAAACAAAGAGCTTCGCTCATTTCAAATTACCCGATGATGAAGTCAATTGTTGTATACAAAACCGATTTTTGGTTTCCTTTACGAACGTTTTTCAATCGTTTCATTCTTAATACCCTGTAATCCGTAAAAAGGGCTACTCAGTTGTCAAACATGCAATGTGAGATATTGAAATTTTTTGTGTACGCAGCGATCTCTAAAATTATTCTGTCAACGCTGCCAACAAATTTGGTATGCAGATTGAAATGAATAAAAGATCACATTGGATATGATAAACCCAAGAAACCTCAGATCATGAAAAGCAGAAATGTAAATGAGACTAGATTGCTTAAAATGCAAAAAGATATAGAAATATAGAAATTGATTATTTGATTGTTGAAATGTTTGCTTATCACAAGTGTAGGGTATTTACAAGTTTGGCATGCTCGCAATCCATTCAACACTCTTGATGCTGTTGTCTTATGTGGCTGCTGTTGTTTTTATTGTTGTTGTTGTTGGTATTAGCTGGATTTTGGCTTGCTCTATTTGGGGGCTATTTGGATTAGTGTGCTGGGGATGTATTGAATTTAGTTTTAGTACAAAAATTGGCGCAGGAACGAACGCGTCATAGTTTAAAAGAAAAAAAAAAGAAGAAAAAAAAACAGAAGAAATTAATAAAAATCAAATAAAACATAGCATTCCTAAGAGCAGACGCATGATTCATCATCCGTTGGACAACCAGTCGGCAACGGAGCACATCCTGCTGCCAGTGGCCATGGCAGCCCGCAAGGCTGCCACTGCAACTGCAACTGCTGCTGCTGCGGCTGCTGCTGCTGCTGTCGCCGCTGGCAATCGGAGCCATGTCGAACATTTGGACAACGAACTGTTCGAGGGCTATTCGGAGACGCTGCTGACGGTCGCCTCGATCTGTTGCATACTGTTTACCGTTGTCGGAGTGCCGGGCAATCTGCTCACAATTATCGCGCTGTCACGCAGCAAACAGACACGCAACTCGACGGCCATATTCATTATAAATTTATCGTGCTCGGATCTGTTATTTGGATGCTTCAATTTACCGTTGGCCGCCGCCACGTTCATGGAACGCGCCTGGACCTTTGGTGATCTGCTCTGTCGACTGTTCCCCATGTTGCGATATGGCCTGCTTGCCGTCTCCCTGCTCTCCGTCTCGCTGATCACCATCAATCGGTACATCATCATTGCCCATCCGCGACAATATCCACGGTAAATGAGAAATTAATTAGCCACCGAATCAAATTGTATTCATTTTGATTTTTACAGCATCTATCAGCGACGTTATCTGGCAATGATGGTCGCCGGCACCTGGCTGATCACCTTCTCAATCATGATACCAACGTGGCGGGGGGTGTGGGGTCGCTTTGGCTTGGACACGAGCATTGGGTCGTGTTCGATACTGCACGATAAATACGATCGATCGCCGAAAGAGTTCCTGTTCATAACCGCCTTTATGCTGCCCTGCATCTGTATTGTGATCTGCTATGCCAGGATCTTTCTGCTGGTGCGTCAGGCAACGATTCGGGCAGGCAACAAGAGTCAAGAGGTTGCCACAACGCCGACGACCATTCAAGCGCCGAACGATAAGCCCAAGAGCCGTGATAAGCAACCGGACAGGACTATGGTTAAGGACATTGATAAACATAAGGGGAAGGAGGACCCCTCCGGCATTGGGAATGCCTTTGTGGTGAGCGAGAGTCTCGCGTTTATCGATGACAACACCTCCACGGAGAGTTTCCCCATCTCGTACAGCATCAGCCAGCGGCAACCACATCGAGAGTCGCCCATCGATGCCAATGTCGTCCTACTGGATATCAATGACCATAGCAACAACAAGCAAACAGTTTCCCCATTGCCCAACGCTACAGCATCCAATCCGGCCTCCAGCATTACAAGATCCCAAAGCCAAGTGGAGCAAAACCGCAACGCGTAAGTATAGAGAAATATATATGAAGCCGAAGAGAGACTTTCCGATCCCAAATTGTATATATTTACTGAATCGATTTGGCCGTCTATTTGAATACACAGATCTTATTTGAAAAACAATTATCGATAACACTAAAAGACAAAAATATAGTGTTGGATTTTAGACCCATTCGACTTATAAGATATCTCCAGGTCAAGGTCTCTCTCCATAACTGAACTGCTATGATTTATTTATGACACTTTCGATTTTTTAAGAAGATTAACTTTTGCACTCTCTTTTTTTCCTTTAGCAGTAAGAATCCAATTACGACATCCTTGCGCACATCGTTCACTCGCTTCAGTCCCCGTAAATCGCATTATGTGTCGATGGGGAATACGTCGAATGCATCATCGATTTATCCGGGACGGATGAGTCCGAAGGATCGACGATTGCTCAAAATGATACTGGTGATATTTGTGTGGTTCGTCGTCTGTTATCTGCCGATAACGCTGACCAAAATCTGGAAGAGCGCCAACGATAATCATGTGTTCAACATAACCAGCTATATACTGATCTATATGACCACCTGCATCAATCCGCTCATCTATGTGCTGATGAGCAAAGAATATAGACGGGCCTATTCGCAAATGTTTCGATGCCAGCAATCGGAGCAACAGCAGCGGGTCCTCAAAAAGCACATCGAATCCAATCGAGCCGCCCCCAAAACGTGATCAATTTCCAATTATCGTTGCAGCTGCAGTTCCAGTTTGAGGCGACTTCCAGACCAGAGTCGACTTCCGTCCCAGCATTATATATATATATTTACATATGTGTATTAAAGGGGGGCACATCCATCTCTGTTATCCATTGTCCAAATACATAAAACAGTCATGCATTATGCAGTAGAGCGAAACGAATCGCAAACATCCATTTATGTACAAATATCTACTTCTATTTAACGATATCGACATACGATATACATATGTATATATATACATTTCCAAAGCCATTTCGGTAATTATATAAAACCACTTGATCACTTGATATATTTTGTTCATATATAGTTCAACTTTCTTGGCTCAAATTCAAATTCTATACGATTTTCTAGAATCGTCGAGAGTATTTAGGAAGATATATATCGGCCTTCTCAACATGAACTATATTGTTATGGCAATATATTTAGGTTGAATATTCATTTAAATGTGCAAGTTTTGAGAACGCAATGTAAATGTATATAAAAAATATATCGTTTTAAATATATCCCCAATAAAATTACAGTTATGTATCCATCATTGCCACTAGCAAACACCCCCACCCCCTCTTCCAAATAATAATCGATAAATCGATGACAGAGAATGTGATCGAAAATGTGTATTGCATTTTATACCAAATGACTTTTAATATCTGGTTTACATTTGAATTCCATGTTTAAGAACAATCGTTGTTTTATTTATTTGCTTGCCGCTAATTATTGTACCAATACAAATACATATGCAAATATGTATACATATATATATATATATATATAGTGTATATATATATCTATACATATGTATATATATATATTACATATTCTATGCCTTCAATAAATGCTTCGAATAATTGATATATGTAGTTTTACGTTGTGTTTCTTAATTCGTTTTTTGAGTTTTTGTTTTTATGTTTTTTTTTGTTTTGGGAATTTAGAATCTTGCGTCCAGTACCAGATAATACCAGTTATATATAAATAGTATAGCTTAATATATAATTATTATCAATATACATATTGTATATGCCAGTGTGTGTGTGTGGGTGTGTGTGTGGGTGTGTTTTGTTTGCTTGATTTGCGTACGAAACTTTGACTACTTAAAGGCTAGTAACACAACTAAATGATCCAATATTCTGGTAATACATATGAATCTGTATGTATCTCACCTCCATTCGATACCGATACCGAGATCGATAATGTTTTTTATCTCAACTACAAAATTTTGAACTGTCAGATTGAATGATCGGATCTCTCTAACAATAAATTATAATGTATTGTATGCATGTATAAGCCTATAAATGTGTGTATAATATTATCGTATAATAGTATCGTATATTATATATAAATGTATATATATATATTAATATATATATATATATATATATATATTATTGTATGGATTAAATTTTAACAGTCGTCGCTCACAAATTACAAAAACTTCACAAACAAAATGAACAATCGAAAAACGATTTTGTTAGAAATTGCACAAAGTATTTCTCTTATATAAATTCTTCTTATATATAAATATATATCCGTCAGATTCTTTGTTAGCAAACAAGTCTCTCAGTTTCATTGAAATTTGGAATGTATGCGTATTTTTGCTGCAGTCCGTGCATATATATGAAAGTCAGCCCAGATCGTCCAATTATATCAGATAGCTGTCATAGGAACTATTGCTCAAATGTTGTGAGTTCTTTTGCTGTATTTAAAGATATCATGTTCTTATGAAAAATTATCAACATTGGACAACTATAACATATATACATATATATATGTATATATATATATATATATATAGGAACAATCGCTTGCAAGTTGAAGAACTATATTGTTTTCAAAACGATATCTTCAATCCAATCAACACAAATTATGCTCCCAACTTGTGGGCATTTGACAACATTGTACAACATCGGACAGCTATATATGATATAGCTAACATAGGAACAATTTAACAATATCGGATTTCATATATATCTTATAGCTCCATACATACATATCTATATATATATATATATATATATATATATATATATATACCATATAGTATCTTCCAGTCTATTTAAACATTCCAGCTGATTGTAATATGTATATAGATTTTTTCGATCCAATAAACTATATATATATATATGTATGCTTGATAGTTGATCTTCTTTCGAGTTGAGCATTGAAATTAAACAAAAAAATTGTTTGAATTTTTCACAGAATTGGAAATGATTCTAATTTACGAGCGACCACTGCATTTACAGTTTGTTACTAATTAATTAATTAATTAATGACCATAATTATTTAATTTGTAATTCGTAATTTGTAATTTGTAATTTGTAATTGTGTTTGTAATTGCGATTGCGAGCGTAAAAATAATTTAAAAAAAAAAATAAATTAAAAAAAAACATATTTTTAGCTATTGGATAATTTTAGACGGATTCCAAATGCTCGGAAATCTCAAGAATGGGACTCTCGCTGAGCGGCTTCACCAGGGTCTGCCAGCTGGGCGTGAACAGGCTCAACACTGGCGGCGTCGTCGGCTGTCCACGCAAATGATGATACTCAGCTTCCGCCAACGAATGCGAATGCGAATGCAAATGTGGATGCGAATGTGGATGTGGATGTGGATGACTATGCCCATGCACTGGATGGCTGTTGAGGAGTGCGGCTTGTGGTGGTGTCGCTGGTGGCGTCGCTGGCTTTGTGGACGGCATTGGCGCCGATGTTGCAGCGGCGCCTGCTCCAACAGCTATTGCTCCAGCAGCTGCTCCCAATGCTCCTGCTCCAACTGCTCCTGCTGCTGCTATTGCTGCTGTCGAAGCAAGCGGTTCGCTGTTCGTTGACTGCTGACTGATGTAGGAAGTTTTCAGATTCATCTGACTGTAGGCATGCGCACCGGGCATGGTCAGCGAGTGCTGGAGACGCGGCGGCCCGCTTCGTGGTCGCTCCAGCATCGCCAGCTCGTACAGCTCATCGGCCAGATGCGGCTCCTGCTGGTGATGTCCATGCGGATGATGATGGCCGAGTGTGTGCGTGTGCGTGTGTGTGTGTTGATGTTGGTGTGCATGTGCATGATGCGAATGCCGACCAGCCAGTTGTGCCTCCAAAGCGTATTGTTTCTGGAACAGCTGACGCTTCTGCTGCAGCAGACGATGCTGCAACAGTTGCTGTTGCAACGGTGGCTTTTGCATGGGCGACAAATGCTGCTGCTGCTGCTGCTGTTGCTGATGCGATAGGGCATAGATGACGCCACCAGATGGCGGTGGCGGTGGTGCATACAGCGCATGTCCACCATAGAGTTCACTGCTCACGGCGGCATCCAGAAGCAATGGCTGCTGCTGCTGCGGCGGCGCAAACGACAAATGCTGATGCGGATTATGATGATGATGGAGTTGCTGCTGTTGCTGTTGCTGCTGCTGCTGTTGTTGCTGCTGCTGCTGTTGCAACGCATAGAATTGACCCTGTGGAAATTGACAATTGGCCGCCAGTGTAAGCTCCTCGAGAGCCAGTTGATGTTGATGATGCTGATGGTGATGAGCCAGTGTATGGGCATGATGAGCATGTGCAGCATGATGATGATGATGATGATGTTGTTGTTGTTGTTGTTGTTGTTGGTGGGGCGCATAGATTGCGGCCGCTTCCTGCTGCAACTGTTGGATCTCGAGCCAGCCACCATGCCGCTTGGCATGCTCATAACGATAACTGCCATAGACACGACTCGCACCCAAGAGCGTTGTGGAGGTGAGCAATCCCTGGGCGACCAGGCCATCGCTGGCGCGTCGCCCCTCCCGAAAATGGATGGGCGAACGCTTGTCGGCGAAGGGCGGCGGCGCCGGCGCTGGCAAGGCCGTTGCCAACGGATGGACAATCATCGATGGCATCTGCGCTGGCATCGCCAGACTCAATGCCGTCGGCATATGGATGCATGAATTGTGGCTACTGTACAACGAATGCTCCGAATCCGAATGCTCGCTGCCAATGGCAACGGATGATGCAACAGATGCAACCGCCGATGCAGTTGCAGCTGTGCCGGCAGCCAACGTTGCCAACATCGAGTTGCTCATGCAGGAGGGCAGACTGCCGTGTCCGTGTCCCATATCCGGTTGTGTTGCTGGCTGCAGCACAAAATCGAGACTTTCGTAGGCGCTGCAATTGCTCTTGGAGCTGCCACGACTCAGATTCTGCGACAGACTCTTCGAGTAGCTGCCGGCGAGGACGCCACTGGAGCTGCTGCTGCTGGCATACGAACGTGTCCTTGCCGCTTGATGCTGGGCGCTGGTTAAATCCGTTGATGATTGTGAGCCCTCCTTATTATTGTTGTTGTTATTATTATTATGATTATTATTGCCGCCGGTTGAGGCGGCATCGTTGTGACAGCCCTGATCCGTTTCGCAGCCCTCGTCGGTGCTGGAGCTGCCCTGTGCGAGCACCTTCTTCTCAAACGTCTTCTTCTTCTTGTCACGTCTGCCAACAAGGAGCAACAACAACAAATTATCTGCTAATTCCGTAAATCTCTTTATCTCTCTCTCTCTCTCTCTCTCTCTATATATATATATATACATATTGTTTTGGGTGCTTCAGCATCATCATCATCATCATCATCATCTCACTCACCCGTCTCCATTTGGCTTGCACTTTGACGTCGCGGAGTCTTCCTCCTCCTGCGTTGTGGGCGTGGACGTGATCCCATTGCTGTTACTATTATTATTAGTATTATTACTATTATTATTGCCATTTGTCGTTTTTGTTGCTGTTGCTGTTGCTGCTGTTGCTGTTGCTGCTGTTGCTGCTGTTGCTATTGCGTCCTTCAGCTTCGCTTCCTGCAATAAACAAACATAAATTATTCCAATTAATTTGGGAATTAGGAAACAAAAATTATGAACTTAAGACTACTTTAAGCTATAGCTTATTGTTCCATTGGAACAATCGGACATTATTATAATTATTATAATTTTCTAATTTAGTTTAGATATTAAATTAGTTATTGAAATCAGCTTCTTCTGCTTGCCCAAGTTAAATTATGTTCTTATTGTTTTCTTTTGCTGTTGCTGGTTTAAAGACTTGAACAATTGAAATTAAGTTAATTATAGATAATTTATAATTATATTATTATGATTGGAGCAACTGTAATGCGAGCTAATAGAACTATTGTGCCCCTATTTACATTATATAGAATCAGGCGAAATTAATGAAATCTTGATGAGACGACGTTTCGAATCGAACTGATTTGCTCCGATGAGCATTTCTTTATTTTATACAAAAATCTTAAGATCGCTTGTAGGGCGACTCCATGTGAAGTTTATTCTTCTAAGAATGTGATGTTTATTTATCTGCAAATAGCTGAGCTTGAACTGCAGCCACTTGAAAGTCGTCATTAAAAATTAGCTGAGCTTTGCAGCAATGTGATTTCATTATAAGTGAACAAAATCATGAAAATCCTACGATTATTCCTATAACAGATATATACTCGTCTTTTTATAATGATAACTTGGTAAATACTTGTTTCTACACAAGTATTAATTATTTTACAGTAGATATTCCTAGGCTGATCAGGAAAGAAACCCATCGGATGGCTTGGCTTGGGTTGGATTGGATTGGGTGCATTGATTAATGTTTTGGAGCACAAAGTAATCTGGTATTATGCGTAAGAGGGGAGAACTCCTACCTCAACTGGCAGTGGACTCTCTTGGAGTGTCTGGAAGAGCCGGCTGGCCTCGACGGACATCTTGTAGCGAAAGCTTTGATTGAGATTGGCGGTGGAATCGAAACTGTTCGAGCTCGACATGGGCTTCATTATTATTGTCTTGTTGTGATCGTGGGCAGTGGGCGTGGTAGACGCAGTCACTGTTGAATGTTGAATGTCCGCATCCGTTTCAACAGTCGGCTGCTGCTGCTGCTGCTGCTGTTGATCCTCCCTGTCCAGCTGCTGATCCTTCTTCGTCGTCTCAGATATAGCAGTAGACTGGCAAAATCGGAAATCAAAGGCAAATAAAGATTGATCAATTTATATATTTGAAATGAAATCGCACCTGCTGCAGCAGCTGACGACAATCCTCGGTGCTCTGCTTGATGATATACTCGCTAATGGTCTGATGGAGCTGCTTGGGCGCCGGCGACGGCAGATGATGCTGCTGCTGCTGTTGCTGATGATGGCTAAGATGAGGATGATGATGATGATGGTTTGCCAGCTCCAGCTGCTGGCTGGCATTTAAGAGCAGCTCGCGACATCTCAGATTTGCCAGCGAAGGCAGATTGCCGGCTGGCTGAAGATGTTGCTGCAACTGCAACTGCTGCTGCTGCTGCTGCAACTGCAACTGTTGTTGCTGCAACTGCAACTGCTGATGATGATGTTGAGCGGAGACGCTGCTGGTGCTGCTATCGATGCTCAGGGAGATGGCAACGGGTCGACCATGATGATGGCCAATCCTTGTTGTGCTGCTGCTGCCCACCGGCAGTGGTGTATATCTAGTGGGCAACAGCTGCTGCTCCTCATGCCCGTTCAGATAACGGGCATGGCCATGTCCATGGACATGAGCATGACCATGGACATGATGTGCCTGCTGCTTGACGGCATAGTAGGGATCGGCAGTTTGGAGGCGTTCGCTCATCAGCACCGTCTGATGGCGGCTAAGTCTTTTGTGTGTCGGATCCTTTGCCAGGATCGTGGTGGATATTGTCTTTGATTGCTGCTGCTGCTGTTGCTGCTGCTGCTGCTGCTGTTGGAGTTGCTGTTGTTGGTGCTGATGGAGCTGGAGCAACTGTTGCTGCTGCTGCTGCTGCTGCTGGGTGGTCGTAGGCAACTGTTCGAGCAGCAGCAACGGCTGCTTGCTGCTCTTGTAAATTAAGCGACTGCCACTGGCGGCACTGCTGGCGCAATTGTCGACCGGTTTTGCCTGCTCCTTTTTGTGCGACACCCGATCCTGGAGCAGCAAATAGATGGCTGCCACATGATCGTACGTGTTCTTCTTGAGGCTGGCCCGCGTCTTGTCGGGACCAATGCCTACATATTCGGACATGATACGCAATATATCCTCGCTCGGCTCCAGCACCGCCTGCCGTTCCATATTCAGATTGTATTTGGCGATTAGCACATGCTCGAGCAACTCGGGGCACATCCAGCGATGCCGTTTAATCTGCTCAATGGTATAGCGACGTGTCGGCTCCAGCACCAGCATGCGCCGTATCAAATGCTCACATTCCGAGCTCATAAAGAACGGTATACGGAATCGACCCGACAGCACCCGATCCCTCAAACTCTGCAGCGTTGAGCCATCGAAGGGCAGAGCACCGCAGACGAGCACATAAAGCACAACGCCCAAAGACTAACAATACAACAACAAAAAAAACAAAGACATGGATTATTATTAGTGTGTGTGTGTGTGTGCGTGTGTGTGTGTGTGCGAATGAAGCCCTAAAAGTCATATGTCGAAAAATAAATATGATTATGCTAAATACGAATCATTTGCACAGGGAAAAACCCATACAACATTTAAATGTTTCGGTTCAAGGAACTGGTCATCCGACTTTCATATACGAATCTGGTCATATTATATATAGTCAGTCATTTGTCGAAAATTATATATAATTATGCTCAATACGAATGGGAATCACGAGCAAAAAAACGAAATAAAGCACATAAAAACCCATAAAACATTCTAAATGGTTCCGCCGTTCCAGCAACTGGTCTTTCCATCTTTCCATCTTTCGGTTTAGTTTCATTTTAGATTGCACTATTATTTTTGTAAAATATTTTTTAAGTTGTAATTATAAAAAAAAACAACCGCCGTAAAAAAACAAAGATTAAATATTGTTTCCTATCGTGGCTAAATTCTATACAATGATTCAACTGAGTAATCTCAGCTTTTGGTCGGACATATATAGCAGCTATATGGTATCGAATGCTCATGGCTGATAAGGAATACATATGTATATATATATTTGGGGGGAATTTTCAAAAACAAAGTAATACAAAAAAAAAACCACAACAACTTTTCCATGAAGATAATATTATTATTTTTTTACTCCATTTGATTTCTGCTTACCCATATATCAATCTCTGGTCCCGTATACTGTTTGCCCTCGAAGACCTCGGGTGCGGCATAGGGTGGTGACCCACACCAGGTGGCAAGCAGTTCGCCGGGCTTAAAATGATTGGAGAAACCAAAATCGGCAATTTTAATGTTCATGCCAATATCGAGCAGCAGATTCTCCGCCTTCAGATCACGATGCACGATGCCCTTCTTGTGGCAATATTCCACGGCCGAGATAATTTGCCAAAACTTGAAGCGAGCCGCCGACTCCGACATGCGGCCATACTTGGCTATATAATCTGTTGGAAAGAAGAAGCAGCAGATGAAGATGAAGATAAAGAAGAACAAAAGCAGCAAATAGATTAGCTTACCAAAAATTTCGCCCTGACTGGCATATTCGGAGACAATGTAAATCATGTTCTTGGTTTCCATCACCTGTAAAAAAGAGATTAAAATTTTAATGATTGATTGCGGACTGCAGGTGGAATTGGATTACCTGATATAGCTTGATGATGTGCGGATGCTTGAGCTTCTTCATGATCTCCACTTCCCGGTAGACCTTCTGCAGATTGGTATGATCCAGTTGCGATTTATCAATGATCTTAATGGCCACCTCGTTTTTGGTGATGCGATGCCGCGCCAGCTTCACAACAGCAAAATTCCCTTTGCCAATGGTCCGTTCAATGTCATAGAAACCGACACGCATCGGTTCCTTGAGCTTGAGCAGCTCCTTGGGTCCACTGCCGGCGCCGGCGAATAGCTTTTGCGCCAACAGCGCATCCTGACAATTGGCCAATGCGTCTAAGGAGGGTGCCGCACCAGTTGCCGCACCCAATTCCGCTTCATCCAGTTGGCCCCCATTCGATGTTTGCTGCAACTCCAATTCTTGCTGCTGCTGCTGCTGTTCCCGCTCCTGCTCAACATGACCATTTTGTTCGCTGCCCGGCTGTGCTGAGTCATCGTCTGACGTCGTTGTCTTTATCGTTGTCGTTGTCGCTGTTGTTGTTGTCGTTGCTTGAGCCGGGGACTCCTTTAAATCCTTTTTGGCAGCGCCCTCGCATGCGCTCATTTTCGGGATAAATCAAACGTAGCTGATGCAGCTGCTGCTGCTGCTGCTGTTCGTTGCTGCTGCTGCTGCTGCTTCTTGCACTCTCTGCTTTCTGCTCATGCTTCCGGCGCATGCAACGCAGCCTCTCACCGTTTCTGTCACTCTCTCTCCGTCTGGGTCTCCCGCCCCCGCCTTCTAAAGTCGGTTCAGTGCACGCTCCTCCATGTTGGCAGCAGCCGCCCTTTAAACGAACAACAATTGAAATAAATATGAAATCCACACTCGAATATTGCAAAACAGCACAAAACAACAAAACCAAATAAATAAAATAAACGCAAAACAAGTTCAGAAATTTTTTTTCTTTGTTTTTCTTTTTTTTTTATACTTTGATAACAGATTAACTCAGCCACACACATGTATATGTGCACATGTGCGTGTGAATGAGTAAAAATGCTCATGCATGTGTCTGTGCGTGTGTGTGCAGCATAGAAAAATCAATAAGCAGCCGCTGTCTCTCGTTCACGTGTAAACCGAAGAGAGCAAAGAGATTAAGCGCACACACACACATGTACTATCAGAGAGTGATATGCAGCGAGTGAGAGCATTTACCGTTAGTTGCTTTTAATGTATTGCAATTTAAATTGTTTGATTTTCGCCTTTAAAATCGAATTCACTTAATACATTCGCCGCACAACTGTCTTGCTGTGATGGCAAATAATGAGACACCCAATAAAAAAATGCGAAGACCGTTTAAATTGACGACGACGACAAGGCGACAACCGTTAAGCGAGCGACACAAACAAGTCCAGCGCGTTTCTGTAGCGGTTCTGTAACCCACAGGAAAGTACAGAGGCGGTTAGCGTGCGACTAAAAAGCGTACGCTTTTTTTTCCTCTTTAAGGGTTGCCAAACTTTTGCAATGCCTGCCAAACTGACCGACTGCGACTGCTGCTGTTGCTGCGACTGCTGCCGATTCCGCTGCTGCTACTACGGCAACCCCATTAAGGCAGTAACTAGCTGCCGAATGCAGTGTAGTGAGCATGCGCCTGATTTGAACCCCAACGCAAAAATATAGAGCAACTGGGGTTGAGATCCATTTTTTTTTTCTTTTTTGAAAAACGCGCCTACATTTTACATTTATCGAATGTCAGTTATCAAAGTTAAATATGCATAAGCAATAATGTTGAATATTTCAGAATATCTGGAGTATCTCAGAAAGAAATCACAATTTTGTATTATGAAGAGC